>JAQQSW010011888.1:0-12650 GCA_028646575.1 Pseudocheirus occidentalis | reverse complement strand
GAGCCCTCCAGTCTATAATAACAGCACTTAGGAAAGTGTTCTTACAGTTTTGGAGCAAACAATGATGATTCTGGGCTTCAGGTCAGACCCAGCTGGCTTTGCTCTGAGCACAACAAATTCCTTCCTCCTCTAAGTGCCAAAGTTGAACAAGCTTCTACAGGTTCCATTTGCTTTTGTGTAGGTGTCACCGTAGCTTTTTCTCCTCTTTCTCTCAAGCATGCCATGCTGCCTCACCAGGCTGTTCTTTAACTGAGATCAGGGTTTTCAAATGGACTTTGGTGACTCTGAGTTGGTCTGGGAGGAGGAACATAGATCTTTACGTCCTCTATGTCCTAAAAAGACTTAATCATTGGAACTAGAGCTGGATAAATGAGCTTAGAGACTATCTAGTCCATACAATTAATTCTTTTATGGATTGTAGGATTAAAGATCGCAAGCCAGAAGAGTTCATCAAGGTCATTGGCCACTCCTCTTCATATTACAGATGAGGGACCTGGGGCCCAGAGACTTGCCCAGGATCACGGAGATGGTGACATTCACAGCCAGAATTCTACCCTGTTCCTCCTCCACCCCCATCCCGTCCCCTGCCCTACATTCAGTCTTCTTCCCAAGATGACTTTTCTTTGTCCCCCATAGAAAAGTTGGAAAACCCATTAGCACAATTTGAGAAGCTTTGTGCTGTGCTGGATAGAGGACTAGCCTTGGAGTCAAGAAGACTCAATTTAAAAACACTGTCCTTCTCTAGTTATGTGACTCTGGACAAGTAATTTAACTTACCTAAGCCTCAGTGTCCATATCTGAGAAATGGGAAAAATAATATTACAACTTATTGGGTTGTTTTGATGTGCAAATGAGATAATATACGTAAAGCAATTTGAAAACCTTTAAATATTCTATAAATGTCGGCTTTTATTTTTCCTCTTTTTTTGACCTACGATTTCATCTTCACCCACAATTAATATTTCCGTTAGACCTTGCTTCCCTTCTCTTTTCCTTTAGGTATTCTTTGGACAGGTCATCAAAAGGTGTCCCTATCAGGTGTCCTCTATTCTAAACAGAACATTATTTTCAATTAGGTTTCCCTGGCCTTTCAGTTTCTGGGTAGTAATTTAGTTGGAACATATTGAAGGCAAGACATTTAACCTCTTAATTATTATTATTAGACATTTATTATACACAGATAGTGTACCAGAGGCTACTCAGAACCTGAAGGTAGGCAGGAGACCTGCCTAATAAGCTCACAATTTAATTAGACAGGCTGAGCCCTGAAGGCATGAGGAGTTGGGCAGTTGGTGCTCAGGCAGACTAATTGGCATCTGGTTTGCAGTGTTCACAGCCACAGCCTCCAGACTGAAGCCCTCTTGGGAGAAGGGAATGGTCTGGGACAGTCTTACAGAAACTGGATTTGGCAGAGGAGCTAAAGTCAGGGGCTCTGTGAACTACAGGAGGCAGGGTAGAAGAAACAAGAAATGAGCAAATGACTCATATTCTATAGGAAAGATCATGAAGAAAACACTGGTCTTCAAGTCCCAAGGCTTGAGTTTAAATGTGGCCATTGTCACTTCCTAACCTTGGGCAAATTGTTTAAATTCTTGAGGTTTCGTTTTAAACTAACCACCTCTAATCTGTAAACCAAGGGAGCGGGCATGGATGGTCTCTGAGTGCCCTTCTGCCTCTAAGACGCGGTAATCATTTATACTCACCCCCTCACTTTGCAGTGGAAGAAACTGAATCTCTAAGAGCATAAGGGACATACCTAAGGTCACACTGATGATAACCAAGTGATCATATATTGCGATTATTTGAATGTCATGCTTTGAAGCTGAGGCAGGAAAGGAATGGAGAATAAATTAAATAATCCAATAACCATGGTTTATATTTAGATTGCATTTTACAGTTTACAAAGTCTTTTCCTCACAGCAAACCTTTGAGGTAGGTAATACAAATTATATTTTATCCCTGCTTTTTTTGAGAGCCCTACATGAGTTCATTGGTGTATAGAACTCCCAATGAACATATTTCCTCTACCAGTGCTATTCAATTTAATATCTTTGAGAATTACCCCCAAGAGTCCTGAGAAGTTGTGGTTTGCCCAGGGTCCTACTGCTACATAGGTAGATCTTGAAACCTGGATTTTCGTACTTAAAAGTTAACTCTCTGTCCACTATGCCATGACTGCCTTCATTCCAATTTTACAGATTAAGAAACTGAGGCTCAAAGACAATGACTGTCATCCCATTGTGAGTAAGCAACATAACACAGGCTAGGACTTGGTTCTTCAGATCCCATTTTCCATTGAGCTCTGATTTTTTTCAGTTGGCATAAGGAGGAACATGATGTGAAACAACCAAGAAAAGATTAGGTTGAGTTGTGAAAGAGGAATTGATTCTAGTTCATTCATTCAGCAGATATTAGAGTGCCTTGGGCAAGTCAGCATCTGTTCAGTCAGTCAGCCTATTCTTTATTAGCATCTTGAGCCTCATTACAAAATCCTTATTGAGCATGCTGTGTGCTGTGGGAGATTCAGGGATGTATTAGGTAGGGCCTTTGCCCTCCCTCCAGAGAGTCCTCTTGTGTAGAGGAAATCAAACACGTGCCCAGATGATGACAGTGGAAGGCAGTATAAAGAATCACAGACCATTAGAGGTGCAAAAAATCCCAGAGATCATCAAGTCTACCCTCCTTCCAACTGTAACCTTCAATCTTAACTTCAACATCCCTGTCAAGTGCCTCAGCAACCCCTGATGGAAGACCTCTACTAATAAGAATCTCACTACTGGGCAAGACAGCCCATTTCATTTTTTAGGTTGATCTAATTATTAGGAAACTTCTTTGTTTTGTACCATCTCGTGGTGACTCCCTATCACTCTCCCCAATCTGTTCTATTTTTGTACTGTGAGGGTAAGTTGACCAAGTCTAATCATCTTTATGATATCCCTTCAATATTTCTAAATGTGACTATCTGGGGAGTGTGGATTCTCTTTACCAATTAAGTGATTTGTTAATTTATTCTTTTACCTCTACATAATCCCTTCCAAAGTTTACTTTAAGTGAGTAGAGGGGAGATTGAAAAGAGGAAACATAGAAAAGGGCTGAGTCTAGAAGGGAAACCTAGGAAAGAAATGTTCATAAGGTAGCAGAGGAAGGAAAGGAAGAAGGAAGAAAGAGAAAAAAGAGAGGAAGAAAGGAAGGAAGGAAAAAAGGAAGGAAGGAAGAGAGGAAGGGAGGAAAGAAAGGAGGAAGAGAAAAAAGAGAGAAAGAAAGAAAAAAAGAAAGGAAGGAAGGAAGGAATGATTTATTAAGTAAATGTGCCAGGTTGGTACTAAGTGCTTTACAAACATTATCTCATTCAATCCTCCCAACAACCCTGCAAGGTAGATACTATTATAATTCCCATTTTATAATTGAATAGACTGAAGTTGTTACATGTCCAGAGTCACACTGCTAATAAGTGTCTAAGACTGGATTTAAACTCAGATCTTCCTGACTGTTTACTGTACTACCTCGCTATCAAGCTAGAATACAAGGCATGATAATGAACTTCAGCCTGCCTAGAACTTTGTATCACCAAGGCAGTATGCACAGCACGGAAGATGACTATTAACACGCCAGCATAGTTCTGAATTGCAAAATATAATAGATTCTCCATATGGAAGACAGAAGCAAAACATTTATTCAGACACAAGAAAGCCAAATCTCAACACTAGAAAACCAAATCCATCATAGCAACAAAGAAATCTATACACAATAACCATGCAGAGAACAAGACCATCCCAAATCCTTCCCCTTTCTCAGGCCTTCCCACAAGCACACTCTCACAATCCTAGACTTCTGCTTTCTGTGTCCTCTCCCTCCTTCCATTCTAACTGCTCTGACTTATTTCCTGCTATACCCCTTCCTGCTCTACCCATTCAGCAAACTTCTCCCACCACAGGCTCTTTTTCGTTATATTTAACCTATTAAGGGGCAGGGAAGATCTCCAAATTCCCTTAGGCCTACTAAGGGGAAGGCAAGATATTCAAATTACCATTACCATTACAAACTTTCAGAACACTGAGTGGAAATAGCCCAATATTGTCTCCTTGGGGCAAGCATTACCTTGGCTAGGGATACCTAGTATGTTTTTACATGGCATGGGGCATCTCCAATGGGAGAAAGGAAAGAACATGAACTATTCTCTGGCCTGCAAACTACATTAGAAGGGCTATGGTGAGCTGGTGCAAAGCAAAGTCTTATCTCAGAAGCCAGCGAGGCTTTGGGAATTGGCTTCCTACTGAATCAGAAAAAAGGATAGTAATTTCCTGGGCAGCTGAAAATAGGACTTCAAGTCCAATGTTATCTACTGAGTCACCTAGCTGCCTCAGGGTACATAGTGGTAAAGACAGAGGGTTGAGAGGGCAAGAAGAAGAAAGACAGGCAGCATGGTAAAGCAGTTGTCAGTCTTCTAGTGAAAGTATTTTACAAGTACCTTCTCTCTTCAACTTAGTTGCCTATCCTTCTCAACCCATGTGATAAATGCTATAAAAACGGCCCAGACAGTACTTGCTTAAGGAGTCTAAAGGAAGGCAAAATTGTTGCCAGATGGTGGGATGGGAGAAAGTTTCTTTGGAGAAGGAGACATTTAAAGCTGATCAAGAAGTATGGATCTGGCTGATAGAAGATATTCCAAGTGAAGAGAACCATGGCAGTGAAAGCCTCTGGGTGGGACAATGTAAAGCACGGTCTGGTGGGCCCAAATCCTGCTTCTGCTGCTAAGGCTTTGACTATGGAACGGTCATTTAGCCTTTCTGCGCCTCATTTTCATTATCTGTAAAATGGGGTGGTTGATAAATTCATGACAGTTAGGTGATACTGTGAATAAAGCACTGGACCTGTAGAAGAAGGCTTCAGTTCAAATTCAGCTCTAGACACTTACTAT
The DNA here is from genome assembly GCA_028646575.1 of Pseudocheirus occidentalis. NCBI lineage: Eukaryota > Metazoa > Chordata > Mammalia > Diprotodontia > Pseudocheiridae > Pseudocheirus > Pseudocheirus occidentalis. Next base: position 7,732 of record JAQQSW010011888.1, on the reverse strand, counting down.
TTGACCCTGAACAAGTCACTTACCTTCTACCTGCCTCAGTTTTATCAACTATAAAAAAGGGGATCATAACAGTACCTGCCTTTCAGGGTTATTGTGAGGACCAAATGAAATAATATTTGTAAAGCATTTAGCATAATGCTTGGCACACGGTAAGCACTCAATAAATTAATTAATAATTAATAAATGCTTATTTGCTTCCTTCCTAGTTATGTAAGGGCCCAGATTAAAAATGAGATGTCTCCTGAGTCTAAGTTTTTCTGTGTGCTCCCTCTCAGTAGACACGAAAAGATTCTTCTTCCCTAAAAGCTTACAATCTAAGTGGGGGTTGGACTGATAAAGATAAATGAGTACAAACGGTTATAACAGGAGGAACATTGTGATAAATACAGGGTGATATTCAGGCAAAGTATGATGAACAACTTGTGGAAAGAAAGATCACTCTTACCTGGAAGTGGGAAAGGGGAGATCAGAAAGGATTCATGGAGGAAAAAGAAGCACCTTGAGTTGGGCCTTGAAGGAAGGGAAGAATAGTACGTATTTATTGAACTGAATTTTTATTGTCATTTTGGGGGTAGGCTGGTTTTAGGAGAATTAATTAGAGTTCTCAGGTGAGGGTGAATCTTCCAATACTACTCCATTCTACAGTCATTTCTTGAGCCGCTACTATGTGTAACACTTTGCATAATTAACTCAGCCAGTAATGCCCAAATGCAGTCGCATATTTTAAGAGGCAGAATAGGATTTGGGGATGATAGCTCAAATATGAGGTTTTAAAAGAGTTTGTTTAGAGATCCTATTTTAGAAAAGATCATAAAGGAGTTGTGATATGAAAGGAAGGTTTGAAGTAAAAAAATTTTAAAAAAAGATTTACTTCCCAGCTTTATCCCTTGCTGCCTATCTAAACACAGTCAAGTCACTCTGCCTCTTATAGTTTATGTTTCCTCATTTGCAGAATGAGGGAACTGGACTGGATTCCTTCCTAAGGGCCCTTTAGCTCTAAGATCTTTTGCTCTTATGATCTCATTCCATATTGGATGAGAGATTGTATAATTGAAACTCAACAGTACCTTCTGACTTCAAGCTTGTATGAATATATGAAATACCATTTTCAACAGTTATATTGTTGCTTGTCCTTTGTTCTCAAAGAGGACCATGACATCAGGAAGGTGATGCCATGGCTTGCAAGTGAATTGGATTTAAATGGGGGGTAAGGGGCTGTGCAAAGTCACCAGCCTTATTCTCCATACTGAATCCATTGGCCACATAAGGATCAGGATGACTGGAGATGACCACCTCAAGGGTTGTAAGATTTAGAATGGAGCTACTTGCAGAGGTAACTTGGGCTAGTTTTGTCCTGGGCTGTGACTTGAATATAATTAGTCTGCCAAGTAATTCAGGCAGTCCTAATCTTTACTACTAATTAAATTGATTTTGGTTGGTTCTTAATGAAGTCATTCCTTGCCAAGACTCTAACTTGACTTGGTAAAACCAGGAAATCCTGCTACTTGGCTAGTTGTTGTCCTTTGTTCTCCAAGAGGACCAAAACGACGTCACTGTGCTAAAGTCAAGTTGTCATGTGTCCAACTGTGGCCGATCAGACCAATATGCCTAAGGCAGTGCTTCTCAACCTATGGGTTATGTTCAATTTGTAACAATGAAAATACATCCTGCATATCAGATATTTACATTATGATTCATAACAGTAGCAAAATTACAGTTATAAAGTAGCAACAAAAATAGTTTTAAGGTTGGGGGTCACCACAACATGAGGACCTGTATTAAAGGGTCACAGCATTATGAAGGTTGAGGACCACTGACCGGAAGGGGAGTAATAGATGCCTTCAAGGCAACCCTCAGAGCCCTGTTAAGATATGACTGGCTAATTGTAACTAGGACTAGGGAGATAGGGTTTGGTCCCAGTATGTCAATATTCAGAGGACAGCACTTTTACTCCTTCACAGATGAAGTATAGCACCTTCATTGTTAGTAAGAATAATTCGTTGAATTGGAAGTTACCTTATGCCCACTCCTTACCCCATCCTAAGATCCCATGTTCTAGGTGCATGTTCCCTCGCCTTGATTGCAATGAGCTCTCATTTTGTTCCCTTCTTCAGTGCTAGCATCCCCAGCTACCACAGTCTCCTGTAATGTTAGCCTAAGGAAGTATCTATGCATTTCCTACCACAGAGCAGTATCCGCTAGTCTGTTTCCAGTGAAACCTTCCATTTCAGTGTCTGAAGATGTTGCTCAAGGTATTCACCCTGCCCCCGACAAATTCCAGTTGAATTTGTCTCAAGAATTGTATCTGAGCACACCCTCTGTGCTCCTTGCCGTGGAATAGATCTCATGCTTGTTGCATGCACTAGAATGGTTAATCACATCTGTGGGTGGTCCAAAGATACTGTAAAGAAATTAAATTCTGCAATTCACAGAATCTTAGGATAACATTTTAATGTGGTCTGGAGAAATTGCTCATAAAATTAGGCACAATTGTAGTTCTAGCTGAATATTCCAGAGTATAATCTGCTCCCTCTATCAACCCCCAACCACACTCTCCCCCAAAAAACAGCAACCCACTAAACAAAAATGGAGATTTGCTTTTATAGCCTCTTGTATATAAAAAGCTGCTTTTGGCCTTATTTCTTAGGTCCCTTTCACTCTAAGTCTTTAACAGTGCCCTCATCCATTATAGATCGCTTCAAGATTGCTTTCTTGGTGATGAATCAGAATGTTGCAAAATCTACCTTTTGGCATCAGTGAATGATTGAAGCAGGACCAAGCTAGGCTGCAGAAGGAAGGACTGGCTTCCCCAGTGAATCTTGACAGGCAACAACAGCAGTACCTAGAATATGATGCAGAGAAAAAGTGTTTTCCTTAACAACACGAAGTTGATAAAATGCCACCTTCTGTATATTTAAAAAGTTTGACTGGGGTATCAATGCATTCAGTCTGTTCTTTATTCTGTACACCAGCCCCAACTCTCCAAAGTGGCTGGAAATTACATATCAATCCATAGTTCAGTCCTTTACCTCTGTCAACACTGAATTGGCTTTTAATTGCTTGGTAAAATACCAAGTTCAGTTCCTTTCTGGAATTAAAAAAAATGGGCTCCTAATTTCCTTACAGTAGGATTTCATATGATCCAAAGGGGACCATAGAGGTATTTGACAACTCCCTCATTTGACAGATAAGGAAACTGAGGAACAGAAAGATTAATTGACTTGCCCAGGGGCATGCTCAGGCACTGTTTAAAAGGTATGTGATTCCTTTATGAAGGTTTTTGGCACATGGTGCTAATGATAAAATCACAAAATCTCCAGGCTGGAAGCGACCTGAGAGGGATTCTAGTTCAGCCTCCATTAGACATATGAATCCTGATCCTCAACAAGTACTCATCCAGCCTCTTTCTCAATAACTCCAGTAGTAATGAATTTACTATGTCCTAAAACAACCCATTCCATTTGGGGACCTATATAAACGTTAGGAACCCAAATAATTACCCCTTACATTTGTATAATGCTTTTGTACATTTTCAAAGCCCTTTTTACAGTGTGGTTCTAATAATGATTTTTCCCTTTGGGCAAAGGTCCAAGAGATCCATTATCACTGGGAAACTCAAAAGCTAACATTGAAGTTTTAAATGCAGTGCTTCTCATTTTTGAGAGGCATTTATTTGTCGAAGCACAATGGAGAGGTGAATGGTGGGCATAAGTAGGCTTCAATACATTACAATCAAAGAATGATGAAAGAAGAGTGGTATAAAGGATGACATCAAAGAAATGTCTGGTTAAAAAAGAAAATGCGGTAGGTATGTGGCAAGGATGAGGGCTTAACCAACATGGCTTAATAAAGCATTTACTATGTGCCAAGCACTGTTAAACTTAAGGGATGCAGAGAAAACACAAAACAAAACACAATCCCTACATGCTAGGAGCTTATATTTTCGTGTGAGTGATAACATGTGCAGAGATAAATACAGAATTGATAGTGCATAACCCTACAGGAGATGGCGCGTACAGCTGGAGGGACCAGAAAAGGCCTCCTTGGAGGAATTGGTGCTTCAGCTGTGTTAGGAAGCCAGGGGTTCCAAGATGGAGGGTTGGCAAGGAGAACTTTCCATGAATGAGGAACAGCCAGTGCTGTTTATGGGGATGGGAGATGGACTGTCTCATGTGAAGAACAGATAGTAAGCCAAAATGGATGGGAAAGGTATTCATGTTGTGATGAGCCTTAAATGTCAAACAAAGGACTTACTATTCTGAAAGTATTAGGAGGACAGGTGGGAGGCAAGGTTGAGGTGTAGCAAGGTGTGACCTGGTCAGACCTATGCTTTAGTAAAAACATTTAGCATCTTTATGAATGATGAATTATGGTGGGAAGAGACAAGGCAGAGACACCAATTGGAAGGCTACTTAATAGTCCAAATGAGTGATGATGAGGACACTGCGCTAGGGTGGTGGATGGGTGAATGGGAAACAGGGAATATGGAAGAGAGATTAAGGAGAAAGAAATCAGAAGATTTGGCAACTGATTGGATTTGTGGGATCAGCAAGAGGGAGAAGACAAAGTAGCAAATCTTGGTCACCAGAAGGATAATGATCCCTTCAGTAGTAATAGGGAAGTTTAGAAGAGGAGAGGGAAATTCTGAAGAGGGAGAATGATCATCACCATGTTAGGAGAAACTTCCATTGTGTTGGCATCCCTGATGCAAGCTTTTTGGAGGGCACAGATGATGAGCAAGCATGGATGGGCAGCAATCTACATTGTTTCAAAGAACACCCATATCAGTATTCCAGTGGCTGTTAGAACTCCTCATTTTAAATTGGAATGCCGTCGGTCTTAGGGTAGTAACAGTGAACCAGTTCTTTTTGTCCTGCCTTTCTTCCTCTGTTGTAAAAATGAAAGAAATATTCTAGTCTAGGTTAGTACACAGCCTCAGGGAGTTGAACCAAAGAAACTGAAAGGGAATAGGAGCTTTGACTCTCTAGATCTCCTGAGCTTTCTTGCCAACAGCATCCAAAAGAAGTAGTCCTCTACTGATGACCCAGAGCCAAGAGAATTAGCTGATGCATTGGATAATTCAATCAAGTTCCAAAAAGATCTTAAAAGACTAGAAGACATAATGTATCCAAATGAATGAGAGAAAGTTTAATAAGGATAAATTTGAAGTGCATCATTTTTAAAAATCAGTTTTACAAATCAAGAATATGTGTATGCATGGGAGGAAGGAGAGATTTACTGTGAAAAGGTTTTTTTAATATCAAATTTACTAAAAATCTAAAATCTACTTCATTGCCTAAAAAGGACTTGATAATGCTAATCAAGTCAAATGCTTATATAACAGGACAATTAAAAATAAAATGATACAGTTCTACAATGCTTTACGTCATACAAAGTGCTCTCCTCAAAGCAAAATTGTGAGATAGTGAGATAAGTATCCCTCATTAAGAAATGAGGGAACTAGGGCTGCTAGGTGGTACAGTAAACAGAGCACCAGCCCTGGAGTCAGGAGGACCTGAGTTCAAATCTGGCCTCAGACACTTGATACGCTTACTAGCCTGTGACCTTGAGCAAGTCACTTAACCCCAACTGCCCTGCCTTCTCCCCTCCAAAAAGCAACAACAACAACAACAACAATAATAATAATGAAAGGAAAAGAAAAGAAAAAAAGAAATGAGGAAACGGAGGTTCAGAGGAACCCAGGCTACATGGCCCGAAGATTAATATTTTTTCTGTTTAAAAGAACAGTGAAGTGGATGTTATCTGGAGTCAGTCAGTACTGTAGATGAATATTGGATACTCACAGATAGTGTTTAAAAAAACAAAGATTTGTTTGAGAGCGCTGTGGAATGGCTTAGCACAGACTTGCTCTGTGTAAGAGTGCCATAGAATGCCCTAGCACCCCATATGGCGAACCTGAACTTTTAATAAACTTTACTTTTTCTTTGGCTGAGAAGACTTGAGTGGAATTCTTTCCACAGGACCTGCCATGTTGGTATGTTGGGGTCTCAGGCAGCCCTAACCCTCTTTGGGTACCCTCTTCATTTTTATGGGTACTCTCTTCATTTTTATTTCAACCTTTTATTTAACCGCAAAGCATTATATTTTATGTTAACCGAAAAGTTTATTTGAAAAGCAGCTTGGTGGTGTCCTGGCTAAGACCTTGGTTTAGATCCTGCCTCAAATACTTAGCAGCTTTGGGATCTTGGGGAAATGATTTCATCAGTTTCCTCATCTGTCAAGTGAGAAGTTTGAGCTAATGGTCTTTGGGGTTCCTTCTAGCTTTCAATGTATGATCCCATGATCTTAGGCTTCATCAGGAGAAACAGTGTCTAGATTATGCAAAAGGACATTCCCACTGTGTTTCACTCTGGCCAGACCAGAAATGGAACATGATGTTGGGGTATGAGGCTCATATTATAAGGCAGACAGTAATGAGCTGGGAGCTCTGGTTTGTTATTAGAAGCAAAACAGGCACTCAGCAAAACTGTGAATTAGACAAAGTTGTCTTTGGTGCCTATCACTCTTCTGACCTGCTTTTTAACAATTAGTCAGCAATTATTTGTTGAATCTTGATGCGTTTTAGGCCAGGGCTGCTTAAGCTTTTTCTATTTGCTACTGCTACTTGCAGCATTGTTTGGGGTTGTGTGGCCTGAGGGCCTGCGCAATGCAAAGAGTGGATGCTTTGTGTTCAGAACCAAGGCTGCAGTGAAGCTGTGCAATGCCACATGGGCAAGCACTGCCAGAAACACCTAGGATTCATTACAATTTGATTTTTCATTAATTTTTTGTCATTGTACATTCAGAAGCCTTTTACTGTTGCCAAATTTTTTGTGACCCACAGTTTAAGAAGCCCTATTTATTCGAGGCTATGTGGAGGTAGAAAAATATGCATACGAACATGCACACATGTGTACATACACACCACCATACAGATAGCTACCATCTCGTAATCTACTTTTTGATGAACTATAATTTCCTTTCCAAAATATACACAGGAGAGCTTATGATTCAGGTAGATAGATGAAACAGATCCTGCCCTCAAGAAGGTAGCTACAACTAACTCTGGGAGGCAGTCATTGCCATAATTTTACTTAGGGAACTAAGACAAATATATGCTAAGTGACTTGCCCAGGGTCACACAGCTACTAAGTATTTGAGCTTGAATTTGAATTCAAGTCTTTAGGACTCCAGACCCAGCACTTTATCCCTTGCTCTACCTAGATGTCTTCATGCCATCCAGCTGTCTCCAGGAAGGATTGTAAGATCTAGGGACGTTTGTCCTAGAGATGGAAAGTCTCATGGGGGATATGATAGTTGTCTTCAAAGATTTAGAGAGCTATCATGTAAAAGAGGGAACAGACATGCTTGTTTTAGAAGAGTAAACTGGAGTTAATAGGTGGAAGTTAGGAGGCAGACAACATAAACAGCTCAACATAAACAGAATTCTCTACCAATTAGAAGTATCTGACAACCGAATGAATTAGTGACTCCTGTTCCTGCATAAGCTTGCTGGTGCTATTCAAGCGTGGTCTGTTTCTGGACAGGGTGGGAGGCTGGAGTAGATGAATTGTGATGGTCCATCCAATTCTATGATCTTATGATTAAAGAGAGCAAAAAGTGATTTGGGGGGCTTGTTTCCCTGTAATGTTCTTGTCTGTGGTTTGTTTGGGATTTTTTTTGGGGGGGGTAAGATTTCAGATGAAGAACCAAACTAGAAGAAAAGGAAACA
>JAQQSW010011887.1:0-12650 GCA_028646575.1 Pseudocheirus occidentalis | reverse complement strand
GCTGATTCTTCTTTTGTTCCTTGTTCTAAATATTGTGTCTTTCTGAAATAAGATATAATATTGAGACTCTCCTTGTTCTGAAGATTGTATATAATATTGTGAACTGTTGAAACTTTGAACGTTGTACTGAATAAAGATTTGTAATGGAATAAACAGAGTGTTCACTAATACTGTGTAATCCAAATCTTAAAAGCTCTTCACAGTAGCATTCTCTCAGGAATCTACTGCTGATTGGCTTTACACCCTCCCCCTGCTCCATGCCTCAAATGCACTCTGTTCTGATCTCTATTCCTTTGAATTTCTGGCTTTAAGTCAAGGAACCATAAAAATGAAGAGGGCAGGGTAACATAAAATGGTGAGGTTAGTGTTAGGGGTGCTCAAGACCCCAAAATACCAATACACTGGTCCTGCCAAATGAATTTCACTCAAGTATTCTCTCAGCCAAAGAAAAGCAAAGTTTATTAAAAGTTCACCATATAGGTAGACTCTTTAAGGAGCCTCGGTATCTGTAAGTCTTGTATTGGAGAAGTAGAACAGAATCCTCTGACATAGATGATTCTTTGTTGTTGAATCGTTTCAGTCATGGCTGACTCTTCATGACTCCATTTGGGGTTTTCTTGGCAAAGATATTGAAGTGCTTTGCCATTTCCTTCTCCTGCTCATTTTATAGATAACAAATTGAGGCAAACAGGGTTAAGTGACTTGCCCTGGGTAATACAGCTGGTAACTGTCTGAGGCTGAATTTGAACTCCGGTCCTCCTGACTCCAGGGCTGGATCTCTAACCACTGTACCACCTAGTTTTTGGGGTTTTTTTTTACTGCAGCACAGGTCACTTTTATTACACACTATTTAATTTGAATTTAAAAATTCAAATATCTTATTACAAAAATGTTTATTAAACAACTTTATATATATATATATATATATATATAAGCACTGTCAAAGACTGACCATTAATTTATAACATTATGTACATTTAGTTATAATTTGTGAGATATTTATTGATATAGAATGTCAATTTTATTAATAATGAACTTCAGAGGTAAAATATTTTAAAATTTGGCAACTGTCAAGTCATGATCTGCACAGAAAGACATTCTGAAAGGTAAAGAACAACACTGATTCTATTCTTGCCGTGTCTATAATTGGGTTTTCCTCTGTCCCCTCAAGTCTCATTATAATAAAAAATAAAGTGCACAGAAACAACAAGAATATAAATTTTGATCATTTCCAGCCAACAAACTGTGTACTGTCATATTTAGAATTCTGATCCTCTGCTTTGAAGGAGCTTTGAAAGTTAAATCTGAATATGACTGAAGGGAAAACTCATGTGACATCTCCTAAAGGAAGCTTTTCCTGATTCTTTTAAATGTTAGTGCTCACTCCTTCCTCTTCAAATGGCAAAGCATACACTTATTAGCTTAAAGTTTTTATTCTCCTGCCCCTATAGAATGTAAATTGCATGAGGGTTTAGATTTTTGTTTCTATATCCCCAGGGCACTGCATCTCAGAGGAGCTTAATAAAAGCTTGCACGCAGTACTGGAACACCACCTGTATTCCACCTAGGAGAAGCAAAATGAGCTCCCCACCACCCCCCACACACACACACAAAAAGGTTAATATCAGGAACTAAAAGGGAAACCATCACCAATTTAGGTAGAGATTCAGCCCTAACTTCTATACTTTCTATAGCTACTATATGAGATATGGATTAGTGATACTTAGAACAGATCCTGGGGTCCTTCAAGATGGTAAGTCACAGAAAGCCTCACATGTTACATGTACTCTCTGAAAATATTATTACTCTAAAATATAATTTGAAACAATAAGGATGTCTGTTTATTTTTCATTTATCTAGAAGAGCCTGGCTCCTAGCATCCTGTTTAGAGCTCCCTTAATAAAAAAAAAGCATAGCTCTAAAGCATTAGATACTTGCCAAGAAAAAGATTTATTTAATAAATATGCCAACAGTCAAATTAAGTGCCTACTATATACTAGTCACTTTGCTAACTTCTAGGGACAAAAAGGGGTGGGGGAGAAAGCAGTCCCTGCTCTTAAGAAGCCTAGATTTTAACAGAAGCAAACATGCAAATGACTATGTACAAACATGGAGCAGACCAGATAAACTGTAAAATGACCTTAGAGGAAAAACATTAAGATTAAGGAGTCCTGGGAAAGATTTACTGTAGGAGGTTGGATTTAGCTGAAACTTGAAAGAAGCCAGGGAAACAAACAGACAGGAGAGAGGGAAGTCTAGGTATGGGATACTGCCAGTGAAAATGCACCAAGTCGGGAGATGGGACGTCTTGCCAGAGGTACTGCAAGGAGACCGGGGCAGCTGGATCACTGAAGAGCTCACATTTATCTCTCTCTTTATCTCTCCTTTATAAAATGCTAGATACATTCTCATTAGATTCTTTCAACACTGTGAGATAAGAAGTGTGATGAGCTCTCAAAGATGAAAGAACTGAGGCTCTGAGATAGATCTGTCAAAGTTCCTACAACTAATATGCAGGTAGAGTACAGCAACTCACCCAGGTCCTCCAGTTTCAACCCATTTCTTTTTCCTGTGCCACATTGTATCTGAGCACATCCTATGAGAGCGCTGATTGAATTGTTTTCTCTTATGCTATTATGTGAACATATTTGCCATTTTTATATTTCTTTTGTTTGAGTTTACACATCAAGTGTCTTACCTACATTATAGTTAGGAAGAGAATTCTCTTTTTTTCCTTTTTTAGTATTTTATTTCCCCCAATTACATATAAAAACAATTTTCAACATTTGTTTTCAAAATTGAGTTCCAAATTCTTTCCCTCCCTCCTCACTCCCCTCATTGAGAAGGCAAACAATTTGATATAGGCTATATGTGTGTATATATCCAAATATATATATACATATATATATATTTGGATATATACTAGGAAGAGAATTCTTAACTAAACAAGGGAAAGAGATACTCACAAAAGATTTTTCTAAAAGACCATTTTGATTACATGAAATTAAAAAGGTTTTTTACATGAACAAAATCAACACAAGTAAGAAAAGAAGGGAAACTGCTGACTGCGGAAAAACTTATCAATTACCTCTGATAAAAGTCTAATACCCAAGATATATAGGGAATTAACCTAAATATGTAAGACCAAGAGCCATACCCCAATGGAAAGACAGCCACACTAGTACACTATTGATGAATATGAATTTTTTAACTATTCTAGAAAACACCTGAAATTATACTGAGAGATAAACTAAAATGTTGATACTGTTTGTCCTAGAAAATAAATTCAAAGGACAAAAGAAATTTTGCAAATGAGAGGGCAAAGATAAAATTGAAAAATGAAAATCTATTCAACTTAAAAACAAATAACTGTTAACACTGACTAACAAAATACTAATTTATTTTTAAAAGAGCATAATAAGTTTAGCCATCAAGGTGATTGAACAAACAGAAGCAAAACAGACAAATTCTCGCATGTCCTCCAGAAAAGATGCAACAAGAGCAACAGATCTGAATAACTATTACTAAATGAAGAGGCTGACAAAGCTTTTGGGTCTCAGAGTCTTTCTAGTCAGAAAACAAATCTCAGGACTGTCAAAGAGCAATGAGGAAGCCCTAGGGTGGTTAATCACCATGGAGTTATGTGGTTGAACATGGAAGTGAGAGGCAAGAAAATGACAAAGTCTCTTCTGAGAGGGCAAAGATCAGTGCACATACACTAGGGGGTATGAATGTTTGTAGAAACCTACCACTAGCCATCTCTGACAGCCTTGAAGAGCTCAGCTCTCTGTACCCAGAGAATCAAAGAAACCTACTAGCACATTGTGCATAAGGCAAAGGGATGTCCAAGAGATCATCAGACAACACAGATCAGAACTAAAGGGGGATGCCATCATCCCACTGAAATACATAGAAGCAGTGAAGTGTCCAGTGCTGAGACAAAGTCCCAATTCATGAAGTAAAGTTTGAAATACAAATAAACAAAAGACCCTGAAAATAAATAAATCTCATGGATTCGGGGACATCAAGGACCCAAGACAAGAAAACAATAATTTCACAGACTACGAGCAAAGCCTCAGATAAATTTATATCTTGACCACAAGTTCAATTAGAATTCCTGTAAGAGATTTCTTCTAAAAAGATATTATAAACAAAAGGACTAGAGTGGGGGGTAAATTGGATGAAGACTAAACAGAAGACACTGGTTGTGTTAAAATACTAACCAAAAATGGATTCCCTGAAAATTAGATAACAAAGACAATAACACACAGATATTACCAATAAATTACAATAGGTTAAAAAAGACAAAAAAAAGAAGAAAATGTATGTTTGTTTACAAAAAGAGCTAACTTGGAAAACAAGCCCAAAAGACATGACTTAAGAATCACTGGACTACCTGAGAGCAAGGGTGCAAAAAGCCTGGATACCAGATTTAAAGAAATTATAAATAAAACCTGCCTAAATCTAGTTGAATCAGAGGTCAAAGTAAAAATTGAAAGAATGACCTTGCAAGTCACGAAAACAAACCCCTGAAGCTGAAAAGTTCTAGCCAAAATGCAGGACTTCCAGACTAAAGAAAAATTATTGCCGTGAGCCATTTTGAAAAATAATTCAAATACAGAGGCACGATAGCAAAAATCACAGAAGATTTGGCATTTGCCAATGCAACAGACAGGAGAGCTCAGAAGATGATATTCCAAAGGACAAAAAAAAAACTGGCTTAAGACCAAAAAACAATTTACTATACAAAACTGAGTACCATCCCATAAGGGAAAGAGGAAATGAACTTTTCCAACCATTTCTGAGTAAAAGATCGGAGCAAAAAGTTTGCAATGAAAAAATTTAAAGCAGAAACTGAAATCAAGAGAAACCTTGAAAGTTTCAAAGACATTTGATCAATTGGGAGGGACAACATGATGATGAAGCAACTACAAAGTGAGAGAAAAAACAAGTCTCTGTTTAGAATTACAGTGTCTTCAAAGGTCATAGAAAAAGAAAATAAAGTAAATGGAGCCCTAACCATGATTTTGTTCTGTTTGATGGTCCTAAGAGAAGCATGAGAGGAGGGGGAAAAAAAGAATGCACTTAGAATGAAAAGGTAAAGCTCTAGAATACTTCACATAATAAGGATGTGCAAAACAGACCACACAAATGTGGAGAAAATGGTGGAGAAACAGGTGTCACATGAACCTCACTTTTGTCTCATACCCCAACACATAACAAGTTTAGAGTAGAAAAATATCAGACTCAATTTGATGACTTGTTTATAAGAAATACTTGAAATAAAAATTACAAGTTACAAAACAAGAACTACAAATTACAAAATTACAAAGAATTAATTTATCATGTTTCAGATGAACTAAAAAAAGCAGCAATCATGATCAGAAATAAATGGTTAAATAATTTATGATAAAAGAGATAAAGGGGGAAATTACATTATACATAAAATACCACAGACTATGTAATAATATAAATATTTAATTTATATATTCTGAATGTCAGCATATAAATACTTAGAGGAAAAAGTGATGAAATTTCAGAGAGAACTGGTGTTTAAAACTATAATTATTTGGGAACTAAACATGACCCTTTTCCAACTTAAAACAAATCTAACAATAACAACAAAAAAAAAGTTAAGGAAAGACCTAAATTGAATTTTGGAAAATTGATGTATAATAGACCTCTGTGAACTATGAATAAAAACAGAAAGAAATATATATATTTTTCTTAAGCCAAGTACAATATCTTTACAAAAACTGACCAAAAATCAAGCAATAAAACTCAGAAGACAATGACAAAGGGAGGAAATAGTAATCACATCTTCTAATAAACACAATGAAGTATAAAATGTATTCATTAAAGATCCTCTGAAGAATGGATCAAAGTTAAATGAGGAACAAATTTTGTCCTAAAGAATTAGTGGGTCAAAGAACAAAGCATAGAAAAATAGATAACATCTTGTAATAAAATTTTAACAATGAGTAAATACATCAAATTTAGGACAGAATAGAAGAACTTTAGAGGAGAAAAAAAAATTCTCTCTCTAAATACCTTCATCAGCAAAAGAAAAAATAGAGACATGCAACTAAAGAAAAAACTGAAAAAAATTAAAGGGAATACCACAACAGAAATACTAAAAATTAAAGAGATTTTGCTTTCAGTTCTATTAAACACAATTAAATTATTAAATGCAAGTCTGTTTTGAAAAAAGTCATAAATTAACTCCTAAAGAAAAAAAGCCCCAGGACCAGAAGTATTTATAAGTGAATTCTAACAAACATTCCAAGAATAATTAATTCCAATATTATATAAACAATTTATAAAAACATCAAAAGAAGGGATACTACCAAACTCCTTTTATGACAAATGCAGTCTTAATACCTAAACCAAGGAGAAACAAAGCAGAGCAAGAAAAGTGTGGACTAATATCCCCAGTACTGATGCAGACATTTTAATTAGATTTTAACATGGAGGCTACAGCAACATATAAAAAATTCATACACTAACTCTGGGTCATTGCAATATAAGGAAAACTATAAATATAGCAGATTACATTATTAATAACAAAGAAAATTACATGTTTATATCAATAGATGCTGAAATTGCTTTTGAAAAAATACATCTACTTCAGTTAAAACATTAAGCCCATAAAAATAAATGGATCTTTCCTTAAGAACATCAATTGTAGCAAAAAACATAAAATAAAACCAACCAAGCCTCCAAGCTGACTCTTGTCTCTCTGTCTCTCTGTCTCTCTGTCTCTCTCTGAATGTGTGTGTGTGTGTGTGTGTGTGTATGTTAGGTGCTTTTCCAGTAAGAACATGTTTATGTGGGCAGGGAAGTGGGCAGGAGGGAAGGGAAACAAAGTAAGGTTATCCATTATCACCATTACATTATATATAATGCTAGAAAAGTAGATACAGAATAAGAATAAGGAAAAGAATTTGTAGTAGAATGCACAGGTGAATGGCAAACAGTAACATTTTTCCAAGTGATATTGATGTTTGTAGAGAATCCTAAAGACTCAACTAAAAATTAATTGAAACAATGCCAATAAAATGGATTATAAAATAACCATATATAGATAATAACATTTCAATATACTTCTAACAATATTGAGCAGGAAGAAGTAAAAACTCACTTACCAAAACACACAGAGGCACAGTATAAATACAACTACCAAAATGCTCCTTATAAAAGTGAAGACAGACAACAAATTAATTTACTTTTTCAGTGTCATACAAAACTTACAAACTTTAGAAAGCTAGACATAAATTAAAAAAAACATCTGGAAGAAATAAATGTCAAGAATCTCAATGTAATAATGAAAAAAAATGGGAAGTATGGGGGCCTATCAGATCCCAAATTCTAGTACAAAGCAGTTATAAAATTTGGTACTGGTTCAAAAAATAGAGAAGTTAATCTGGTAAACAGCTTATTTACACAACATAGAGAAGAAAATAAATGTAATAACATATTTTCAGATAAACCTAAAAACTGCTACAAGAGTCATCTGGCAAAAAGTGCTGCAAAAACCATTAAAGAGCCTAGAAGAAATTGCCTGAAAAAACTTCTCAAACCATATACTGAGGTAAGCTCTAATAGGATAAGTGATCATATCACAAACAAATTAGAGAAGTAGAGAAGGAAATGCAGTTTGCAACCAAGAAATATTAAAGAATTTAGGGGAAAAAATAAAGAACAGGAAGGACCACAAAATGTAAATGTGACAATTTTTGACATAATAAAAGTTTTCCAATATAACCAATGCAGTCAAAATTAGAAGAGAAATAGTTCATCCAGAAAAAAATCTTTGCCCCAAAGTTCTCTCATAAAGTTTGATACACACAAGGAGTTGATTCAAATATATAAAAAGATGCACTTTTCAATACAGAAATGGTCATCACAAATAAACAGGCAGTTTGTTATTAACAGGAAGTTAATAACTTCTTTAAGAACAAGTTCTTAATAACTACATTTAAAAAGTTTCCAAATCAGCAATAATTAGACAAATGTAAATTAAAGCAAAACTGACAAAGAGATTATATACTCAGGGTACAGAGTGAGATATACATTTATACATTTTGGACACAGCCAATGTGGGGATTTCTTTTGCTTGACCATGCATATTTGTTACAAGAGTTTTATTGGCCTTTGCTTTTGTTTTTTCAGTTGGTGGGATAGGGGCAGAGAAAGGTTATCAATAGTTTTGGCCCCTTTCCCCGACTAAAAATAAAAGGAAGAAAAATGGTTCAAAGCATTTTTCTTAAAGATAGAAAAAAAAACAAAAAGGGAGGCCAGAAGGAAATATAAAGTTACAAATTTTATTTGTTATATGTTTTAGGAAAAGCAAGCTGTGCATAATAGAAACTTGTGGTTTTATATATACTTTTCTTCTACTTTCTATATGGAAATACTCATTTAATTTGCTGTTTCAGTCTAGAAGAACTTTTAAATTATTTAAACTGTTTAGAGAAAAAATATTCCAAGATTTTCCCCATTAATTTTCAGAAGAATATAATGTTGTTTTATGTTGTTTTGCACAAAGAATTTTTAAAGGAATTAGGTGGGAACATGAGAAAAGTAATTAAACCACTTATTGTCTTGGTGACTCAATGATCCCACTACTGGGCATAATGAATATTCCCCGAAACAGAAAGAGCAAAGGGTCTTCTGCAGAAGTATGCTGGTAATATTTTATGACTGTCACTCCAGGAAAAAAAAAATGCATGCAAGAAATACTTTAAATTAAATCTGCATTGTTAACATTTTCTCCATCATGTTTTGAATACTACACAACAATAAATCAAGCCCTGATCAGTAGTGTTCACCAATTTCTGACACGTAAATTCTCATGCTGAAAATTTAACAATTGAGTCACAAGTTGGTTCCGGCACACTTTTGGCTCTGTGTATACTAAAATTAGCGCTCACTTTTTCTATTAGCAAGGAGCTAGAACCAAATAATGTTAACCATTTTAGGAACAGCTAAACAACTATGCCATATAAACGTATTAGAATAGTTTTCTTATCCAAAACAATGAATGAAGGATTGAGAGAAGCACAGAACTTGTACAAACCAATTCAGTGAAGAGTACATAACCAGGAGAAGCTACACAATCATAATAATATGAATTGAAGTACCGGAAGACGACATAATTCACATCAAATTCAGGGACCAATATTGGTTTCAGATGACTAATATTAAAACACTTCCTATTTTAAGAGATAATCAACTACAAATATGAAGTGTTTCATGATGACAGTCACAAATGCTCTGCTCTGCTCAATGGTTTTGCTTAACCTTTTTAAGAGAAAGTATCACATAAAGAGGCAAAGTTTTTTTGCATAATTGTTGTGTTAAAATAAATTTCAATAATTGAATAGTTTTAAGGAAGGAGTCAAGGAAGTTGGAGTGTTTATTCGAAATTGTGATCCAAAGGGAAAAGTTATAGTAGCAGGAGTAATAGCAACAGCAGGAATAGCAGAAATAGTAGTAGCAATAGCAACAATCGGCATTCATTTGGCACTTAAGGTTCGCAAAATGCTTTACGTATATTTTTCATATGCTCTTAACAATCCTATGAGGTAAATGCTATTATTGTCACTATTTCACAGGGGAGGAACTGAGGCACAGAAAGGGTAAGTGACTTGCTGAAGGTCATACATCTAGTTAGTGGGGCAGAATTTGATTTCAGGTCTTCCTGACTCCAAGTCTTCCCTTCCCCATTACTCTATTTTGAGCTCCCTTAATACAAGTGGGCTGATGAGTCAGTGGGCCTGAGTGAAAGTCAAAGAAAAAAATAAAGGAGCAAGAGGTTGCAGCCACAGTAAGTTTTCTTTCAGATGGAAAGAATAATGGTATTTAGAAATCATCTTCACCACCCATTAAAAACAAATGCCTTGCTTCAGAGAAGATAATGAAATTATGTTTATTGTCAAAAAAGTACTATTCAAATCTTAATGATTCATATTTATATACTATATTAGTACTTCTCTACATCTATACCCCTTTTCACATTTACTATCCATGTCATTTCTAAGTGACATTCTTCTAAATGCATTTCTTCTAAAGCATTTACAATGAAAGCTTTGCATGTGATTTCATTGATAAAACAACTTCCAAATGAGGAAATACTTTCTACCAAGGCACTTTGGCACCTTTTCTAAACTTTTCAGTCTTAACACAGTTATCTGAAGCACTGAAAGATTAAGTAGCTCATCCAAAGCCCCAACAGCAGTATAGGCAGAATGCAAACCCAGGTCATCCTGGTGCCAGGTCAAGCTCTCTAGCTATAAGCTTCCCTGCTTTTAAAAATCACTTTTAAAAATTCACTTTATGTCCCTTTGCAAATCATACAAATTGACAGGTTGTCCTAGTGTTTACATACAAAAATTACTTTCCTACAGACAAAAGCTATCACTAGGAACAGAGAATTAGAATACAAAACCATGGAGAGGATGAGTTCAGCTAGTCCAACCTTTCCTTCCACACAAAAGGAAACCTCAGAGACGACTCGGTCTAAGATCTCCTAGTTAGAATGCAACAGAGCTTTTATCCAAACTTTTTTTTAACTGATTGCAAATCCAATGCACCTTCTATCCTAATGACCCCAACCAAAATGCACAAAGGTCACAAATTTGTTAATGGGCATTTATATGAACAGATTATTTTCACCAGTGCTAGGACTGGCTTATTAGGCTACTTTATTTTGAGATCTAAATAAGAGAATTTTTCAAGGCACTTTAAAAGCTAGCAATTATTAGAAAAACAGGAGAAACCAGTAGACTGAAGAAAATCTTTCAGAACTGGCACTACTCAGTCATAAATCATGTCAACTAAACAAGTTACATTGTGACCACCAGTAGTGATATAGGTCACTTCCTTAACTCCACAAGAAAGTAACCTCAACCCACTAATCATCCTTGTGGAAAAGAATGCTGTCCACTTATCTTATAGTGGTGGTTTTTCAAGCTTTGTCTCCTGACACCCATGGAACTTGGTTGAATTGGTGCTATTTCACCAAGACAGGGTGGAGGGAAGCCCTTTAGTATATCTTTCCAATTGTAGAAGTCATGCAAAGTGATGCAAGTTCTATTTATCCTCAGGCATATCAGAATGAAAGAGTCAACAGAGAACACATGTCGAAACCAGGAAGACTTGGGCCCAGTTTACTGACACATAGTGGCTTTGGGACCCAAAATAATTTTCTAAAACTGTAAGTTGCTGGAAGAAGTTTGCTTGCCATGACAGGAGTTTCCTCATTTTTAAGTTCCTTCTACTAATGAAATTAAAAGTCTAGTCCCCAACTCAATATTTAACACATAATATCACAGAATCTAAGTTCAGAGCACCTCAGAAGTAGACTAGTGCAGTCTGTGATTGGAAAAGTATCCCCTACCTCCTACAAGACATGTCGGGTCATCTGTCAAACACTAATCTCCAATGAGGGGGAACCCACTATCTCCTGTGACAATTCATTCCCACTCTGGAGATTACTGTTAGAAAGCTTTCTTCTAACACCAAACCTCCCTCTTAGTAACTGTTCCTAGTTATGCCCTCTGGGGGCAAAGCTGAACAAATCAAGTTCTGTTCTTGAATAGAATAAACTGAAGGATCTTTCAAATACTTTGAAGAATCTGTCCCAAGTCCCAATTTAGTGTTTTTTCTATCCCTGCTAAACAACATCAATTCTTTCAATAAATCTTCACAAATGACCTCAATCTGGGTTACCCTCCTACAGATATTCATCATCTAATGAGTCTCCAGACTCTACCTAAAATGAACGAGGTTCAATTGTGGTGGAACACAGTGCATGATCTCCTTCCTCACTTGGGATACCTACTTCTCTTTTTTTTTTAAATCAAGTTGTTCATTTACTTCTAGCTTACATGATTCAGTTCCACAGTTCCTTGAGTTTCAAATTTTCTCCCCACCCTTTCCCTCCTCCCCATGGTGGCTTACAATCAAATATAGAATCTGCAAATACCTTCACACTGAACATTAGTCTGGTTGTACAGAAGGGTTGTAACCAATGGAATGAACAGTGAGAGAGAGGAAGCAAAACCAAGTATGGAAAAGAAAGAGAGTGTAGTTTGCTTCAGTCTCCATTTAAACTCTGTTCTTTCTAGATTTTTATCTGAATGTAGACATCTCCTTCTATCCTGAATCTTTTAGAGTTGTCTTATAAGCTTGCGTTGCTGAGAAGAGTTCAGTTTATCAAAGTTGGTCATCACACATACTCTGTGTCTGTCATTGTATACAAATGTCTCCTGGTGCTGCTCTTCTCACTTAGCATCAGTTTGTATAAGCCTCTCCAGGTATTTATGAAATCCATCTGTTTCTCATTTCTTATACTACAAGAGTATTCCATTACATTCATATACTTATTTAGCCATTCCCCAATTGATGGGCAGGATACCCACTTCTCCATGCAGCCTGAAATGAATCTTCAGATTTTTTTTGAAAGAAATAAAGTGGTAGTATTTGAGTTTTCTTTTTTTACCTTACTTAGTCAATAGGTAGAAAATGAAAATTGGATACAGTAGGGATAATAGTAGAAGCAATCTCTTAGAAAAGGTAGGATCAAGGGTTCAAATAGAGGACCTAAGAAACAGATTGACAAAGAAAATAGGAAGCAGATTTCAGGG
>JAQQSW010011886.1:0-12651 GCA_028646575.1 Pseudocheirus occidentalis | reverse complement strand
TGTGGGAGGGGCCTTACAGTGGGATCAATGTTCTGGGCTGGGGGGTAGGGGCAAAAAGGGGAGAAAATCTGTAACTCAAAACCTTGTGGAAATGAATGATGTAACCAAGAAAATAAATTAAAATTAAAAAAAAAGATACAACCTAAGTATGAGTTATTATTGTCATTACTATATTATAGTGCACTGGACTTGGAGTCAGGAAGATCTGGGTTCAGGTCCTGCCTCAGATACTTATTAGCTGTGTGATACCAGAGAAGTCACTGTCTGTGCCTCAGTTTGCCCATCTGTACAGACTCATAACTGGCCTTCATCGTTTGTTTGGGTTTTTTGGCTTTAACTCTATGGTCCTAAATAAAGAAAAAATTGCTAAACAACAAGTGATATCCCAAAGTGGAATGGGCTGCCTTGGAAAGCAATGGGTTCCCTCTCACTAGAATTTTCTAATTTTCTAAGAAGTAGAATGACTCCTGGCCAGAGAAGTTACAAGGCAAATCTTGGACACTCAAAGCATTTCCAGATCAGAGACTCTATGATTAGAACCCAGGTCTTGAAGGGTTAACCTGAAAGAGGGGTCTCTCCCATATGGAATTTTCCCTCATACCATTGTTGAGACCCCTGTTTTGCTATTGTTGCCTTAACGAGGAAAGTCTACATGCTTCTAGGTGTACAGGTGTGTAGGGGTGTGGGGTAGGGTAGAATGACCATTTGACTACATGAATTGGGAAGGATAGGTCAGTGTAAGGAACCCCCTCCCCCAAATAGAGCAGGGCTCCTCCTGTCTGGGACTCAGTAGCTAAGTCCTAGGGGGTCACTATCATGGAATTCAAGGTGGAGGGACTTCAGAGCTTGTTTAGATATCCGGACACATAGACTAAGAATGGTTAAGTAGTTTGCCCAAAGTCACGCGAGTATAAGATATCCATCCATGAGGATGATGAACCTCAGAGAGACCTCAGTGGTCTACTCTTGTTCCTCTCTCAATAGGCTCCTTTTCAACCACATATTCCTCCTGAACCACTGGATGCTCATGTATGATCATAGTTCCCCATTCTCAAATTAGGCCTTCCTCAGGTCTACCCAGCTCAATCCTTATTTTCCTCCAACCCCTACCCCCACCCCCCAAAATGTCTTGCTCCAGATCTTGGGAGCCCTTCCACTGTGCCCTCTGGAATAGTTCACACAAGCCCAATTTATTGCCCAACCCAGATCCTAGTGAATCTTATCTATAGACCCCAAGGATACCTTCGTTCCTTCCTAAACAAATTCAGTGCCTGCCTCACAGACTTTCTTTTCTCTCCATCTGTTTCCCTCATGGAAGAGAACTTCAACAGAAATATTGAGAATCTTCTAATATCCTAGTCCCTCTGTCTCCTAAATTTCCTTGGCTTACTCTTCCACCTCACCTCAGATACACACCCTTGGATATGCCAAGTAGGCACACCCTTGATCTCATATACCCAAGTGTCCCACTTCCATATTTTCCAACCCTGAAATTCCCTCACTTATTCATACATCTTTTATAATTCCATTTTCCTCCATGCCTCATGCCTCCAACCCTGTTCTGACCTCCATTCTCTCCCCCATCCTTTTTTTCAAGGCCCTCTTTCTCCTTTTGCTATACTTTCCTCCCTTCCCTGTCTCAAGCCCTTGGCAGACCAGCTCATCTCTACACCGTCCTCCATTCTCAATTTTCTTGCCCCCTTGACTGATTATATCTTTTTTTTTTTTGCTTTTTGGAGGGCAGTTGGGGTTAAGTGACTTGCCCAAGGTCACATGGCTAGTTTTTTGTGTTAAGTGTCTGAGGCCTGATTTGAACTCAGGTCCTACTGACTCCAGGGCCGGTGCTCTATTCACTACGCCACCTAGCCGCCCCTTGACTGATTATATCTTGGTAATCTCCTACCTAGATAATACCTCCCTCTTTCCCAAGATGGCAAGGGCCTTCTCGCCTCTTCCCTGGATGGTGGCCACAGTCTTCTAACTGATCCCTCAGACTCAAGTGTCTTCCCACTTCACTCGACTGACAAGATGACTTTTCTAAAGCCCAAGTCTGATCTCATCACTTTCTACTGCTACTTTTCCATTTGATAAACTCCAGTGGACCCCAATTAACTCCAGGATCAAATACAACATCATTTTGGGGGGCACTTGTCTCTTTGTCCTTGAATAGGAATCTTTTCTACAAGTGATTCTTCAGTTTTCTTGAATACCTCCAATGACAGGAAACTCACTACTTTATAAGGAATTTCATTCCACTTTGAGACAGCTATGACTGTTAGAAAGTTTTTCTCTGGGCAGAACCTAAATCTGCTTCCTTACAACTTTGCTCCATGGTCCTTGTTTTGCTTGAGCAGAGCAAGGTTATACCCCTAATCCTTCTGTACTTGTCATGGAGTTCATTAGGCAAGAGGGCGTGGGGGATATAAATGCCTTTAGCAACACAACCTGATCCATACTGCACTTCCATGGGGTAGTGGTGGCATCTTCTGATAGGATGGGAACAGGGAATAATAAAAGGATGAGACCCAGACACAGCCAATCTTCACTAGTTCAAGGGCAAAAAGATTCCAGGTTTCACCAGTGTCTTCAGCCAGACCTGCCTCAATATTCTCTCAGGGGTTTCATTTTCTTCTGCTGAATTTGGTAACTTTACATGAAAAAGAATTGTCAAAAGATTAAATTCTAATAACTCTAAAGTGCATAAATGACCTTTTCTGCAATGAGTCTTGGAGTCAGAAGATTGTAGACTAGGGATCCTATACCTGGAGCCTATAGACCAGTGGTTCTCAACCTGTGGGTCATGTTCCATTTAAATACATCCTACATATCAGATATTTACATTACGATTCATAACAGTAGCAAAATTACAGTTATGAAGTAGCAACAAAAACAATTTTCTGGTTGGGGGTCACCACAACATGAGGAGCTGTATTAAAGGGTCGCGGCATTAGGAAGGTTGAGAACCACTGCTCTAGACTACCACCACCCCTCACAGGGTCTGTGGATAGACTTCAGGTGATCTGTGAACTTGGGGAATCAATGATACCTTTATTTGCACCCACCTCTGACTGAATTCAGGGGCAGTTAGGTGATGCACTAGATAGAGCACCAGGCCCAGGAGTTGAGACTCAGACGCTTACTAGCTGTGTGACCCTGGACGAGTCACTTAATGACTGTTTGTCTCAGTTTCTTCATCTGTAATCCGGGAATAATAAAAGCACCTACCTCCCAGGGTTGTCATGAGGATCAGACAACACTTAGCACAGGGCCTGGCTCAAAGTGGGCCCCATATAAATGTCAGCAATGGCTGCTGTCCCCGTTTGTGTTGATTTCCTTTAATTCTTTAAAAGCCTTATCGATAAAGGAACTCATAGGCTTCACCCGGCCATCCAAAGATGGTTAAGAAGCCCTGCTGTCGGCTGAAGAAATCTGTCTCATTCCTGTGTGTACGTTGTCCCCAAAACCTGAGTGTGGTTTTAACTACTAACGCTTAAAGTAGCCCTTCCCCAAGCAACAGGATAATGGGTTTTACATGCTTCGAACCAGTCTTCGAAGGCAAGGCCTGAGAGAAATGGAAGAGGCCCCAGGGATGGCCTACCACTTGTTAAGATACAGGACCGGGAAGAAGGAACCAGGTGGACTTGGAGAATCTCCTCAGAATCCTTAAGGAATATTTGAAAATGTGCATCTTTTAATTTTTTTATTAATAGGTTGTCATCTGGCCCGATAATGAATAAACTATCTGCTCTGGTTGACTGATGCTTTTTTTTTAAGCTTCTAAGGCTTAAAATAGGCAGCTAAGTGGTATAGTAGACAGAGCAACAGGTCTGGAGTCAGTAAGGATCATCATTGTGAGTTCAAATCTATTCTCAGACACTTACTAGCTGTGTGACCCTGGGCAAGTCACTTAACCCTGTTTCCTCATCTGTAAAATGAAGGAGAAGAAGAAATGGCAAACCACCCCAGCATCTTTGCCAAGAAAATCCCAAATGGGGTCATGAAAAATTAGACATGACTAAACGACACCAAAAGCTTAAAACTACACCAAGAACTGTTTTTCAAGTGGTCATGCCTGTTCTGATTAACAAAATACCAATTTATCTTGAAGCCTCACTGCCACCAAGAAAGAGAAAGAGAGAGACATAGACTGGGAAGTGTGACAAGCGTCACTAGCTGAATGGCTTGGGGGAAGTCCCTTCAGAAGATGCTAGATGAAGGACCTCAAGAACCAGCTGGTCCAACACTTTTCCCCTCTGAGCTTCAGTTTCTTCTACTCTCAAAGGGAAGGCTTAGTCGAGATGGCTCCTAGGGGCCCTGCTACCTCTGAATCCCAATTTGTCAGGCTTCTACAGTACAAGAGCCCAAAGCTTTGAGAGTACTGTACTGCTGTTCTTGTCTGGTCTTAAACGACAGGATAAACATCTCAAGGGTGGAGAAAGGTTAATATCAGGATTCCTAGGGGCTTCGAGTGGGAAGGGGTTGACATTTCTCAAAGATAAGAAAGAGCACCAAGAAGTAGAGATGCCACTGTCCCCACACTCCTCCTTCCAGGGTAGTGCAATCAGTGCCTACATGAGAAATTTTAGGTGCAAAGTCTCACAAGGTTGTGTAAGTTAGCAGGAAAAGAATGTCCAAAAAGCTTTAGTACAGTAAGCATAAGCTAATGCATAGCTAGCTGGGAGACTTTGGGTCAACTCCTTCCCCTCTCTGAGCCTAGGTTTCCTCCTCTGGGAAATAAATGAGAGGACCATGTCCTGGATAATCAATACCCCACTCTCTAACTTTGACACTCTAGGACTTAACTGGTGAACATGCCTCATCCCTTAATTAAACTATAAGCTCCTTGAAGGCAGAATTAGGGTCTTATTTGTGTTAATATCTCCCTCAGCACCTAGTACAGGTCAACGTACATAGTAAGGACTTCAAGAATGTTATTTGCAATTTAATTGATTCAACTAGACCAGACACCAGGCTCCAACCTGCCCAGGAGGAAGCCCCAACTTGCCTGGACCTGACTGGCCAGGCAAGTTTATCTTCCACTCAATAAGACCTTAAGCGCAACCATAACCTTTACCCTACATTCATACATGGGAAGGAAAATGGAAAAGTAAGAAGGGGACCAGTTATAAAAGGCTTTGAATGCCAAAGGAAAGATTTTATATTTGATCCTGGAGGTAACAGGGAGTCACTGGTATTTATGGAAGGGGGGTCTGGAGCAAGGGAGATGGTCATCTCTTCATTTTAGGAAGATCAACTTGGCAGCTGATTAGAGTATAGAAAGGTTTAGAGGAACTTAAGGCAAGGAGACCAACTAGCAGACTGTTGCAAAAGTCCAGGTGGGAAGTGATGAGTCCCTGCACCAGGATGGTGGCAGTGTCAGAGATAAGAAGGAATCATATATACAATAGATGGTATGAAGGCAGAGATGACAGGGTTTGATAACCGATTGATATGGGGTAAGAAGAGTGAGGAGTCATAGATGACACCTAGGTTATGAGCCTGCATGACTGGATGGTAGTACTCTCCTTAGTAATAGGAAAGTCAGGAAGAGTTGAGAATTTATGTGAAATGATAATGAGTTTGGTTTCGGACATGTTGAGTTTAAAACATCCATGGGACATCCAATTTGAAATGTCTAATAGGCAGATGGAGATGCAAGACTGGAGGTCAGGAGAGAAATGAGTAGATCTGAGTATCATCTGCATAGAGATGATCATGGAAACCGTGGAAGCTGGTAGGAGTATCAAGTGAAACATTATAGAGGGAGAAAAGAAGAGGACCCAAGACAAAACCTTGGGGGACCCGCATAGCTAGGAGGTAGGATATGAAGATCCAGCAAAGAGAACCAAAAAAGTGCAGCTTTATGAAAACCTAGAGTGAATGGCAATTGATTGGCAATGTCAAAGATTGAAGAAAGGTCAAAAGTGATGAAGACTAAGAAAAGGTGACTTGATTTGGCAACTAAGAGATAATCAGTAACTTCAGAGAGAAAAGTTTTGGTTGAATGATGAGATCAGAAGTCAGACTGCAAAGAGCTGAGTAGAGAGTGAATGAGAGAAAAGGAAGAGGAGATCCCTGCTGTCGACAGTACAGTGATGCGATGTTTTAGGAACTATGATCTGTGGTTGAAAATTGCCTCCTGAAGCCTACCTGCTTCCTTCTCCTATTTATATCAAGGATATCATTGATACACATGCAGTTCAATTCTAGAAATATTTTATGGACATAAGAAAGTAGTAATATGGATCAGTATTTAACAACATCCCCTTGATCACCATTTTTCGTGTAGAACATCAGTCATGATTTTCCTCCATTCTTTGAGTATCTTTTCCTCCCCCATTATCTTTTTTTAATTTATTATTTATTTACTTTTAACATTCTTTTTTTTAAAATTGAGTTCCAAATTCTCTCCTACCCTTTAGTTCCTCTCCCACTTATGTAGAAGATAAGCAATATGATATCAATTACACCTATGAAATCATGCAAGATATATTTACATATTAACCATGTCACAAAAGCAAGAAAAACAAAGAAAATGAAAAAGTACTTCAATTTTCACTTAGAATTCATTATTTCTCTCTCTGGAGGTGAGTAGCATTTTTCATCATGAGTCCTTTGAAATTATCTTGGTTCATTGTAGTTATTGGAATAGCTAAGTCTTTCATAGCTGACCATTATTATAATATTGCTGTTACTATATACAGTAATTTCTTGGTTTTGTTTACTTTACTCTGCATCAGTTCATATAGGTCTTCCCAGGTTTTTCTGAAACCATACTGCTCATAATTTCTTATAGCAGAATTGTATTCTATCACAATCATATACCATAGTTATTCCCCAATAAATGAACATCCCTTCAATTTCCAATTCTTCATCACCACAAAAAGACTTGCTATAAATATTTTTGTGCATAACAGTTCTTTCCCTTTTTAAAATCTCTTCAGAACACAGACCTAGTAGTAATATTGCTGGATCAAAAGTTCTGCACAGTTTTATAGCCCTTTGGACTTAGTTCCAAACTGTTCTTCAGAATGGTTGGATCAGTTCACAACTCTACCAACAATACTTTAATGTCCCTATTTTTCCACGCCCCCTCCAGCATTTGTCATTTTCCTTTTCTGTCATATTAGCCAATTTAATAGGCTAAGGTGAGGTGGGACCTTTGAGATATTTTCATTTGTATTTCCCTAATGAATAGTGATTTAGAGTATTTTTCATATGAATGTAGTCAATTTTGATTTCTTCTTCTAAAAACTGCATGTTCATCTCCTTTGGCAAATGACTCTTATTTTTATAAACTTGGCTCAGTTTCTTATACATTTGAGAAATGAAGCCTTCATCAGAGAAACTTGCTATGAAAATTTTAAAATGTTGTTTCCCTGATTATCTATTTTTGTTAAGTTTATTGTTGCTTTTGCTTTGTTTGAGATCATGATTACTACCCCTGCCTTTTTATTTCCATTAAAACAATAGATTCTGCTCCTGTCCCTTATTTTAACTATGTGTGTGTGTGTTTGTATTAAATGTGTCTTGTAAACAACATATTGTTGGATTTTGGTTTCTAATGCATTCTGTTCTCTGCTTCTGAGTTCATCCCATTCACATTCACAGTTATGATTAGTAACTTTGCATTTCTGTCCATCCTATTTTCTTTTATTTATGCATTTTTCTCTATACCCTGTTTCTCCTCAAAAGTCTACTTTCCTTCTGACCACTGCCTCCCTCAATTCACCCTTCTTTTTATGATCTCTTACCTCTTTCTTTTATCCTTTTACCCTCCTACTTCCCTACATATATGTGTGTGTGTGTGTGTATGTATGTATATATATATATATTTTTTTTCCTCTTCAAATCAATTCTGATGAGAGTGAAGTTCAAGCATCTCCCAACCCCTATTTCTCCTCCAGTGTAAAAACTCTTGCCTGTATGCCTCTTTTACGTGGGATAATTTCCCCATTCTTCCTCTCCCCCCTTCTTCCAGCACATCACTCTTTCTCAAACCTACATTATTTTTTGAAGACCATTCCAATGTAATTGACTCACACCCATGCCCTCTGTCTATGTAAACTCCTTCTAACTGCCCTAATAATGATAAATTTCTTAGGAATTATATGTGTCATCTTCCCATGTAGTGATGTAAACAATTTAACCTCATTGAGTTTCTTGAAATTTCTCTTTCATGTTTACTTTCATGCTTCTCTTGAGTCTTGTGTTTGAATGTCAAATTTTCTATTCACCTATGGTCTTTTCATCAAGAATGCTTGACAGAATAATTTCAGAAAAACTTGGAAAGACTTGCATGAACTGATGTATAGTGAAGTGAATAGAACCAGGAGAACGCACACAGTAGCAGCAATGTTATTCGATGAAGAACTGAGAATAACTGAGCTACTCTCGGCGATACAATGATCCAGGACAATCCCAAAAGATTAACAATGAAGCCTTACTATCCACCTCCAGAGAAAGAACTGATATTGTTTGAGTATAAACTGAAGCTTGCTATTTTTCACTTCCCTTCTTTCATTTTTTTTTCTTATTCATGTCTTCTTGTACAAGTACTAATATGGAAATGTTTTACATAATTGCACATGTATTGTCTATATTTGGTTGTTTACTGTTTTAACAAGGGAGGTAGGGAGGGTGGAAAGGATGGTATTTGCAACTCAGAACTTTAGATAAAAATGCTAAAAAAAAATAATGCTTGAAAGTTCTCCATCTCAATTAAATGTCCAGTTTCCCCCTGAAGGGTTATACTCAGTTTTGCTGGGTAGGTTATTTGTGGTTGTAATTCTAGCTCCTTTGCTTTCCAGAGTATCATATTCCAAGCCCTCAGCTTCTTTAAGCTACTAAATCTTATGTGATCCTGACTGTGGCTCTATGATATCTGAATTGTTTCTTTCTGGCTGCTTGCAATATGTTCATCTTGAATTGGGGGCTTTGGAATTTAGCCATAATATTCCTGGATATTTTCATTTTGGGAACTCTCTCAGGTGGATTCTTTCCATTTTTTCCCCCTCTGATCTAAGATATCAGGGTAGCTTTCTTTTATAACTTCTTGAAATATGAAGCCTTAGTTCTTTTTTTATTATGGCTTCCAGGTAGTTAAATAATTTTTCAATTCTCCTCAATCTGTTTTCCAGATTAGCTGGAGGAAGGGGGGGGTAGGCAAGTAATAGGATGGCAAGGGATTGGTTGGAAGTAAAGTAAAGGAGGCAGAAGGGATAGGAAACAAAAGATATGCACAAACATTAAAAAAAAGATCAAGAATAGAATATGTTTGGGTAAGTATATGTATGTGTGTGTATATATCTATTGCTATAGAGAAATATATCTAAACTTTATTGTAGATTTCTTGGGCAGGGGGAGAATAAAGTAAAAAAAAAGTGGATAGCAGATAATAAAAGAAAACTTACAAAGAAGCACACACAAAAAAAGACAGACAACTCTCAACACAACATGCGTCATTTATCATACAGGCTTTCCTGAAATGAAAATTTCCTGTTCTGTATTTTGAGTCCTCTCTTATGTTCTGCTCTGCACATAACATGCTTCTTTCTTTCTTGGTATTTAAATTCCAATATTTAAGTTTATGATGTGTTTTTGTTTCTTTTCTCTCTTCTGTATTTGGGTTCTGGCCCTAGAGTATAAGATAAATTTTTTTTAAAGCTATGAATAGACAATTTTAGAGAAAAAAATCTGAGCTATCAATAATCATATGAAAAATGCTCTAAAATAACTTATAATTAGAAAAATGAACATTTAAATAATGATGATGTTCCACCTTATACTCATCAGATTATTAAAGCTGACAAAAAATAAGAAAACAAATGTTGGCAGGGCTATGGATAAGCAAGTACATTAATACACTGTTGGAGTTTTAAACTGGTCCATGCATTCCAGAAAGCAATTTAGAACTATACCTAAAAACCTATTCAGCTGCGCATACCCTTTAAGTCAAAGATATCACTACTATATCTATACCTCAGGGAGATGAAAAGAAGAAGAAAAGGACGGATATGTGTAAAAATATTTATAGTAGCTCTTCTTGTTGTGGCAAAGGATTGGAAACTGAATTGATTATCATCAGCTGAGGAATGACTGAACGAGATATAGTTTATGTATGTAATGGAATACTATTGTGTGATAAGAAATTATGAAGGGGGTAATTTCAGAAAACCGGGAAATATTTATGTGGACATATATTGCAGAGTGAAATGAGAAGAACTAGGAAAGCAGTTTATATGATAATAGTTGCATAATAATAGCATTACAAAGACAAGCAACTTTAAAAGACTTACTTAGGAGCCCAATGGCCAACGTCATTTCTGAAGACTCAAGATGAGACATGTTACCCAGGTCTTGTTAGAGAGGTAGGTAGATAGATAGGGAGGTAGATAGAGTCAGGACAGATTGAGACATAATTTTTTGGGGATGTGACCAATGTAAATATTTCCTTTGCTTAACTCTACGTGTTTGCAATAGGGGGTTTGTTTTTCTTGATTTCTTAATTGGTGGTGAGGATGTGAATGGAAGGGACAAAGCGATGCTCTAAAACTAAAATAAAATGTCATTGTTTTAAAGAAGGTATAGTGTCCAAGAATAGAGCCGATAATCCCTTTGTCTTTTGTTTCCTTCCGATTTTCTCTAAGGGATTACATTCAGTTCTGAGGATCACAGCTTTAAAAGGATATTGATAAGGAAGAAAAATGCCCGGAGGAAGGCAGCCGTGATGGTGATGGGTCTTGAGTTTGTGACATGAGGACCGACTGAAGGAACAAGGCATGTTTATCGCAGAGAAGACTCATGGAAGAGATGATAGCAGTCTTCATGTATTTGAAGGGCTGCCATAAGGAAAAGAGGTTAGACTTGATTTGTTCAGCCTCAGAGGGCAGAACCAGGAGGAATGAGTAGAAGGTAAAAAGAGGTAAAACTAAGTTTGATATTGGAGAAAACTTTCTAATAATTAGAACAGCCCCAAAACAGAAGAGACTGCATTGAGAAGTAGTGGGTTCCCTCTCCATGGACATCATCAAGCAGAAGACAGATCAATACCTGTTAAGAACATTATAATGGGATACCTTTCAAATTTCTTTTCCATCTCTCAGATTCTATGAAAGTCCTAATCTCAAAAGTCAGAAAGGGACAGATTACCCCAGTCACCTTAACAGAACTCAATGCACCATTTACCTTAGACCTAGCTACTATTAATTTATTGCTTACTATTCCAAAACAGGATCTCACACCAAGTTCTCAGTAGATTTGTTTTCACCTCCACTGCTGCTATTTCATGAGACAATATTACTTATAATCTTCCACCATTTTCCTACAGAGTGTTTGTCAATTATTTATATTCTAAACCAGTGTTGCCCTTGGCTGCCACAGTTCTCCACTTGGCAAGGACATCATGTATTTGCTGGAATAAAAAGGTGATCAGAACCATTTGGCACTGATAAAAAAAATGGAAAAGTTGAGCAGTGTGGCAGATTTGGTATACAACACAAAGAAGCAAATGAACACAGCAGCCCAGCATTCAACAAACTTCAAGACCCTTAACCACTAGGATAAAGATTCACTATTCAACAAAAACCACTTGGAAAGTTGGAAAACTGTCAGGTAGAAATTAGGTTTATACAAACATCTTGGGTCATATCCCCAAATAATTCCCAAGTGGATACATGACCTACACATAAAAGATAATATCTTAAAACAAATTAGAGAAGTGAGGTAATATCTTCTGCAACTCTGGATAGGTGAAGAGTTCATTTCCAAGCAAAGGAGGGAGAGAATCACAGAAGATAAGATGGACAATTTTAATTACAGATGTAAGTTACCCTGTCTTTTTTTTTAGGTTATTTTTTTATGGAGCAGTTTAACAATGCAAAGAGCAGAAAAAGATCAAGAATGTTAACCATCTTCTGAAAAAGAATTTATGTATCCAAAAGGAAGAATGAAAGCACCATTTTCAGACATGACCAACACAGGAATTTGTTTTAGCTTACTTAGGTGTATTTGTTACCAGAATTTGTTTTTCATTCTTTTTTTTTTCAGCTTGTATGGGGGAGGTGGAAGAAAAAATGAATTCTTGTTCATTTTTGAAAAGTTTCCATAAAAATACTTTAAAAAGAAAAGAGCAGGAAAATAATTTTGAATAAACACAGAGATATATTAATTATCAAAGGATTTAAGATAGTGCTTCTATTATAGTTGAACATGCTTATACCTGATAGGAAGAGAAAAAAGAACTTTATTTTAACATACATGGATAATATGTGTGTAAAAAAAGAAATGCAGCTTTCAGACAACATTTGGACAGTTTAGATTCATGAGCTGTTCATTCTCAAAGAACCGGGAAGTGGAAAATCCTTGGGGTTTTTTTCAAATAGTGTTAGGAATACTTGGAGCCACTTTCCAAGAGAAAGATGGTGAAAGGATCAGCTTGCCGTGTCCCCCAACACAATTTCTGTGGGACCATGAGGATACAGCATCAAAAACTCGTGCCCTGGGGGAGGCAGAGCCAAGATGGCAGCATAGAAGCAGCAAAGCACCACAGCTCCCACACAAACACGCTAAAAAACTCATAAAATGGGACACTAAACAGATTTTCAAGCTCCAAAACTCTCCACAAGACAGAAAGCACATCTGTTGCTACAG
>JAQQSW010011885.1:0-12651 GCA_028646575.1 Pseudocheirus occidentalis | reverse complement strand
AGTGGGCCCGGGCACGGTGACGGGCTCCCATATCTCGGTAGCACTGAGTGACAGCACCAGCAGTGGTCAGGTCTCTGTACTCCCTGTACATGTTGTGGGTCCCACTCCTGGAATCGTAGCACAGCCAGATGCCGAAGTTTTTCACTCTGAGAGGGGACTTTTCAAAGACCTGTCCACAGTATACAATTTCTCCAGAAGACTTCTTCGTCTTTTTCAGCTGGGAAACGAAGTACCAGAATCGGGACTTTGCTACGACATGATTAGGAGCAAAGATCCGCATGCGATAAAAAGGCGGCACCGGGCTCTTGGGAGTGGGCAGGCAGCGCCCAACTACCTTATACTCTCTCAGAGTGCCCGAGGCCTTCATGGTGCTGCCGCCTCGCTCCCCGACAACCCGCCTGTTTTGCTTTTCTTTTAAAGGTGGAGGTGGGAATGGGAACAATGACTGAAGGTTGCTAGAAGACAGATTGACAGATTCATCTACAAATTTCCTCATCTTTAAAACAAAATGAAACAAGCAAATGAGATTTTGTTGATATAATGAACTCTCAATGGGGGAAATTCTTCTCTATCAGTTCAGATCCAAACCTATTCTGCAACATATATTTTCAAGAGCTGCCTGGTGTATGTTAAGTGACTTTCTCTAAATCACACAGACAGTATGTCAGAGATAGCACTTATGCCTAAATCTGCCTGACTCTGATGTCAGTTGTCTCTCTATTATACCATACTTCTCCAATCTAACAACCTAAAAAGGAAATTAGGTTAGTGTGACAGGACCTGTTCTTGATAAAGCAATATTGGCTTTTAGTGGCCAATGCTTCCTTTTTTTTTAAGTATCCACAAACCGCTCTCTTAATGTGTACTCAGTTTTTTCCAAGAATAGAAGTTAAATTTATTGGCTTATAGTTCCCTCTCTCTTCCTTTTTTGTTGAAAATTAGAATAACATTTACCCAACTCAAGTTGGGCAAATATTATTCTCCTGTTTTAGGTCTTTCAAAGATCACCAATGGAGGTTCAATGATCTAATCTGTTAGTTCTTTAGTCCTGATAACTTGACCTCATTAAGTGCATAGAGACAACATCTTTTTCTCTAAACCACCCTTCTCTGTTTTTTTTTGGGTTTTTTGCTGCTTTTTTGGAGGGGAGAAGGTAGGGCAATTGGGATCAGTTCTCTATTCACTGCACCACCTAGCTGTCCCTTCTTTTTCTCTCTACTGAAGGCATTAACATACTTATGGTCTCCTTTCCCAAGATTTCCTTGTCTCATCCCTTTCCTTTACCCTTCTATCAGTGGTCAGGTCTAGTCAATTCTGCCTCTACAACACCTCATGCTTCTAAACCTTCTCTCTGTTGTGCAGAGAATAAGAGCCAGTCGAGACCTGGGTTCAAGGTAAATTTAGGTGTGGATTTATTGATCAAGAGGGACTACCCAGTGGAATCACTCAAATGAGTAGTGATTATTGAATCTCACAGACTTGATTATATAGGCCAAAACCACAAACCCCAACCGAGGGGGCTAGCAGAAGCTATTACATATAGAAGCTTAAAAGAGGGTTCAATTGATCGGCTAATTTGGGAATATGGCACATGGAACATGGAGGTCCCTCCTAGAACAGGGTGGAGAGCACAGGGTGGAGGATCATAGTCAGCGATTTCCGAAGCAGGGTGGAAGGTCATTGAGTGAGGGGAACTGGAAATCCCCAGAATAGGCCCGGGATCATGTTCTGAGCATAGGATTCGGAGACCCTGCTTGGTCAGCCAGACAGGACAGGGTGGTCCCTAGATAAGGTCCTTGCACCATAATGAACCTTATACACTATAATAATTCAAAAAGAGTATAAAATGCTGATTAAGGAAAAAGGGGGCAGGGAACTATTCCTTGAGCAACTTTGTGAGCAACTTTGCCCAGACTTGCCTTAAGCAGTTTCAAGCTATGACAGGGAACAGGGACAAAAGCAAAAATAAAAGGGGCTAAATGGTGGGTCACAAATCAGGTGGTAGGCAGGTGACCCAGGACTTGAATTTAGGCACAACACCTCGATTCATACCATTTATCAATTTGTGAATGACTATTACTCTTTGTTATTCTAATGACTATTATTTGAATCAGTTCATAGAATCTTGGAAATGAAGACTTTGTCAGAAAAACTTGCAAAAAAAACCCTTTTCCAGTTAACTGTTCCCCTTTTCTAATTTTATATATATTCAATGTAACCTCTGTTTTTCAATCTAAATTTTATTTTTGTTCAATTGACAAAGATCCAAAATCTACCCCCCCTTCCCAACCTTCCCATTGAAAAAGATAAATAAAACTTTTGCAAAAAAAAAAACCATAGTCAAAAAATTCCCCATTAGTCACATCCAAAAAAATTATGACTCAGTCTACATCACTTCTCTGTCCAGAGTTAGGTAGCATGTTTTATCAGGACTCCTCTGGAATTGTGGCTAGTCATTGTGTTGATCTGTTTTCATCCTTTCCTTTATAAAGAAGAGGGTGGTAAGAGGAGTATCTTTAGCACTAGCCCTCTAGATTGAGTATAATGTGCTTCTGCTCTTTCCTGCCCTCTTCAATTTTCTTCACCCCAGATCCTATCATAAATTCTTATCATGACTTACCTTTGTTTTATACCTCTCTTTGTACATCTGCACCCAATTATATGTGTGTTTGTATTCTTCCCTCTGTGACCAATTCAGATAAGAGGTCAAAGTATCACCCATTTCTCCTACCTGTTCTTCCTTGTTTATCTTCTACTTCTAGCCCTGATCATGTAATATAATTTCCTCCACCCTTCCTCTTCCTTCTCCCCTGAAATATTTTTTTCCCTTCCCTTCCCTTTCTTCTTTGAAGATCATTAAATCACAAAAAATTCATTCCCAGGTCCTCTGTCTTATTAGATGCCATCAGTGACCCTTGATGATGATAAGGTTCTGAAGGAAGACATATTTCATCTCCCCGTATTTATATATAAGCATTTCATATTCTGTTTAGTCCTTCTTATGCTTGCTCATATTTACCTTTTTATGTTTCTCTCGACTCCTGTATTTGTATTTCAAAATTTCTATGGAGTTCTAGGGTTTTCATCAGGAATGCTTGGAAGTCCTCTTTCAGTATGTCTTTTTTTTCTATGTAGAATTATACTCTGTTTTTCTGGGTAAATTATTCTCAGTTGTAAACCCATTTCTTTTCCTACCAGAGGCAGCTGGTGGCATGGGTGTGTGGAACACTAGTTAGGAAGATCTGCGTTCCAATCCAGCCTTGAGCACTTACTAGCCATGTGACCCTGGGCAAGTTACATAATTTCTGCCTCAGTTTCCTCAGCTGTAAAGTAGAGATAATAGTCACCCAAATCTGTGAGAACCAAATTATATAATACTTATAAAAAGTACTTAGTATAGCCCCTGGCACAGAATAGGAACTTAATAAACGTGTATTTACTTTCTCACTGCCCCCATTCCCTTCTGGAATATCATATGCAAAACTCTGCTTCTGTATAGCAGTAGCTGTTAAATCTTGTGTGATTGTGACTCCTAAGTACTTAATTTTTTTCTTTGTGGCTGCTGCTTGTAGTATTTTTCTTTTGGCTTGTGAGCTCTGGATTTTGGCTATAAATGTTCCTAAGAGTTTTTATCTTGGGGTTACTTTCAGGAGATGACTGGTGGATTTTTTTTTCTATCGTTCACTTTGTCCTCTGGTTCTAAGAGATCTGGGAGGTTTTCTTTTATTAATTATTTTTATTATTATTTAAATTTTAAATATTATTTAAATATTAAAAATATTTATTAATATTTTTGAAAATATTATGTCTAGTCTCTTTTTTTGATCAGGGCTTTCTGTTTGTCCAATGATTCTTAAATGATCCCTCCTTGATGTATTTTCCAGGTCATTTATTGTTCATATTAGATATATTTTACTTCTATTTCTCCAGTTTTTTAACTTTGTGTCGATATTTCTTGTTTTCTCATGGAACCATTAATTTCTAGCTTCTCTGCTCTAATTTTCAAGGAATCTGTTGCTTGGGTAAAGTTTTGTATCCCTCACATCAAACTACTAATTCTTACTTCTTTCTTCCATAACTCTCATTTCTCTTCCAATCATTTCTTCTGGCATTCTAATTTCATTTATAAAATAATTTTAGTTCTTTATAAAAAAGACAAAAATATTGCTTCATCTCTTCCAGGAATTCTAGATGAATTTGTTCCCAAGCTTATGTGTGTATATATATTTTTGAGACTTTGCTTGTAGATGTTTTGGATTCATTTTTTATCTTTCAGGTTTGTGTCTTGGGTGTACCCATAGCCATAATGGCTCATTTTGGTGTGATTCTTTTTTTGTATGATTGATCATTCTTGTAACCTTATTTCTTGACTTTGGCCTCTGTGTTAGAATTAGGGTCAGGGTCAGAGTCACATAACTGATGCTTGCTTTCACACTTGATCTTTACCTAATATATAACCTAGGGTCTGGAACTGTTCCTTGCCCTGGACCTCAAGACTCCTTGCCACCCCAAGGAACAGTTCTCCTCCTTAGTCCATACTATTTTCATGACCTAGGATTGGTTAAGGAGTGCCAGAGCTGCCAGTGGGTGTCTGTCCCTGCTCCATACACAGGATCAGCCCCTTCTGTGCCAGATCTGAGACTTCTTGCTCAAGTATACTGTCTCTTGTGGGTTCTGCTCACTCATTACTCCCTGTTCCTGATTAGACTTAGTCTCCAGTGTCTACAGACCTCTTTGTCTTCTTATGTTCATTTAGGCTAAAAAAAAAATAATGGACTGTGATTTTTTTCCTTAAATTTACCAATTAAAACTTAGCCTGCTCTTCTAGACCTTTGTGGAATACTTGTGAGAGGAGAGTTCATGTTCTTCCTGCTACTTTATCATCTTGGCTGGTTTCCATCATACTTCTTTCTTCATCAATGGGATCATGCTACCACTGAAGCATCATAATAATGACAGATATTTGGTATTAACTTAAGAAAATATGCATGAGACCTTTATAAAAATAATTATAAAGCTATTAGTATAGAAATAAAAAGCAAGATATTAGAGCAAAATCCTTACATAAAGAAAGGGCAAAGGAATATAGTAAAAAATATCATGATATTCCAAATTATTAAATAAATTTGATGCAATGTCAATTAGAATATTAATGAGCTATTTTATTCAACTGGTTAAAATAATGAAATGTATATAAACAGTAAAAATATAAAGAGATATTCTGGGGCGAGGGAAAGAGTAATGAAAATAAAGTACATTATAAACCATTAATTATCAAAACTATAGTATTAGCCCCCAAACTCCCAAAAATAGACCAATGTAGCTGAAATCCTTGTGTCAGGAGAGCCCTCCTAACATGAAAGCCCAGGTGTGCTTAGAGGGCCTCTTCTTTCTCTGTCTGGCTCTTGTCCACATCCAGATTATCTGGGAACTTTAGTGTCTGACACTATTCCAAGGATAGTTCCAATTATAATCACCCAGGCTAGAACATGAATAGTTTCATTTATGAGTTAATGGAAATTGATAGAATTCAACTGAGCCTATAAAAAGTAATAATGCTCATTACTGAGTAACATTCTCACTAGAGAACTGTACAATTTACAACATTGCCCTGGACAGGGAAGAGGAGGAAGGTCAGTATTTGCCCACCTGATCTGATGTTCCCCACTGTCTGCAAAGTAATGCTTGCTGCTTAAAGTACTTATTTCTCAGCAGGTTATTACTGCTCTCCTGCTGCTGTTCCATCTTGGTCCCCTCCACAGTTCTCTTTCTTGAAGCTATCTATCCTCAGCAACCATCAAGTAGCGGTTGGTCTGCCATCTTGTTTCCTATAGCCCCATTTCTTGTAAGTCTCCTTGGAGTTCTCTTCAACTTTCCTTCCTAAAGTTCTACACCCTTGTTCTGAAAATTTTCTTTAACTCTAACCAAGAAGGTGGTTATTTTGCTGTTGAAGAGCTTGTTCTCTTCTGAAGTTCTGCTTTCCACTCCTGCCTCCAGAAGAGGGTAGTCACTACCTTTCTAAAGGAACCAGCTCTCTAACAATGCCCCATATGGGGGGAAAAACACATTAGTTGTATTTACAATTCAAAAACATAACTTCTTGATTCTTTTGTAAAATTAAAATGAAGTTTTATTAGTCTTTTATTTTTACATCACAGTCATTTCTATATATCCCTTTCCTTTGTAACAAAAGAAAATAACAAAAATAAAGTCTGTATATAGTGCCCATCTCCTGCACAGTTATTGACTTTCAGAATTAACCTTCCTTTTAGTAAGACCTTAAGCTTTTTTTTAAACACACACACACACACACACACACACACACACGTCCCAATAGCCCTATGCCTCAACAGGGGCTTTTCAGGGACTAGTCACTAGAGTAACATGGTATATATTACAAGCTATTCTCTGCCTCCAAACCCACTTAGGCTCACTGTGACATTATTTTTTATTTCCTGTATCCTCCAATATCTGGACAGTGCATCTTCTCCTCATATCTATACTTCATACTGGGGTTTAGGAAAAGCATCCTGCTCTGTACCTAATAACTCCTCTACCTTCTGCTTTCCCCTGGGAGAGGTGGTCAAGCTTATTCAAATTAGACTGTGTTCTCAAAATATCTCAAAAAGGGAGGTGACATGTCACTGGCTCCTTCTCATGCAGGCACTTATGCAACAAAAAGTGAGATTTACATAGTCCCTGGTATATAATAAAATTGTGATCCAATAGGCAGAACTGAATGTACTCAAAAGGTTAGTGAGTATAGCCTTTCTGTCAGAGGCTTTCACATGACACATAGGGCTTGGACACACTGAAGCATTTTCCCAGATCTCTGGCTCACTGCTTCCACTCAGAGGACCAGGGAAATTTATTAAATGATACCACACAGTGTCTTGTACTATCATCAAACCCCTTCGTAAGCACATATTTCATAAAGTTCAAAGAAGAAAAGCATTATTGTCAAGTCAAAGAAAACAGAACCCTAATAAGAATTCGTGGAGAGTAGTAGCTTCCAGCAATAAGTAATACTTCCCCAGAAAACTGTATGACCTTACTGACTTAAAGGAAATAGTTAAAAAGTTGTTAGTTTTACATTTTTTAAATTTGTAAGTATTGAATTTAAAAAAAAATTAAAGTGTCAAATGTTGTTTTGTATTTGTTGTGTTAAATTTAAAAATAAAGTTGGGCTGGAGAAGATAAAAGCATAGGGGAGAAGCCAAAAAGGAACTGGAAGAGAAAGAGTTAACAAATATTTTCTGAGTTCATATCCTTGGCAACCAGCTGAAGGACCACACCCAAGTACTGATTTCCTACCAGATTTAAGCCTTGTTTAGACCTTAATTTTTGTATGAGTAATTTTTTGCACGTATTTCCATAAGAAGTTTAGAATAGTTGACATCATTCTCTGGCAGCAGCAACCGGAGGCATGACCCCTGACTATGGAAAGAAACATACCCTGGAGATTTAAGCCTCTCTAAGGTCAGGGTGAAGTTGAAGTCCATACAAAATAGAAGCATCTTTAATCGCTGCTTATGTTAGAAAGGTTTTAAAGGACAGAAAAGTAATTTCCGTGGAGTGAGGAATTTTCTCTTTGATATGCGCTGGTGTCCTTGACCCTAATTTGCCCACGGGGTGTGTGTCCATGATTTTTCCCCAATCGAATGTGAACCCCTTGAGGATAGCCAACTGTTTTCCTTTTGTCGTTTTTAACCCAGAGCTGAGCACGGTGCCTGGACACACGGTGGACATCTAACAAATGTTTGTTGCTTGATAACGTAAGTAAGACACTTTGCAAATTGTAAAGTACCGTGTAAATATCAAATGTTCTCCACGATGAATTGCGATCAAGTCCTGGATTCAAACTGAAGAATATAGGTCTCTTCTTGAGAACCGGGACTTCTTTTTCATCCTTGTATCCATGTTGATGCCTTACTGTCCCAGCGGTTTGACGGTGGCCAAGTTCCTTGACTCTGTCTCAGTTTCCTCAACTGTAAAATGAGCTGCAGAAGGAAATGGCAAAACTCTCCAGTATTTTTGCCAAGAGAACCCCAAACAGGGTCAGGAAGAGTCTGACAGGACTGAAAGAACTGAACAACAATCCTTAGTGACTAGGGATTTTTTTTTTCTCTTACCGATCCCATTTGGGATTCTCTTGGCTAAGATACTCCAGTGGTTTTCAATTTCCTTCTCCAGCTCATTTTACAGATGGGGAAACGGAGGCAAACAGGGTTAAGTGACTTGCCCAAGGTCACACAGCTATTAAGTGTCTGAAGCCACATTTGAACTCAGGTCCTCCTGATTCCAGGTCTACACCACCTACTTGCCCGAACAGTTTTATTTTTTTAATAAATGTTTCTTGAATTCGATTGAAACTTGAATCTGTATAACCCTCCTCAAGTCACTCAACTCCTCAGCCTCAGTTCCCTACCTCGTGCTACTTACCTCAAAGGGCAATTGTGAAGGAAGAGCTTTGTAAATCTTAAAAGTGTTATGTAAGCATACAATATTACTTAAATTTGTAAACTACCTTTTAGGGAGTAGTAGTTTGGATCAAATTAGGGTTAAGAAGAGCTAACTTAGAAACCTGCTCAGACTCTTATTACTTGTGTGACCCTGAGTGAATCATTTAACCCCAGGATGCCTCAGTTTATTCAGCTGTAAAATGGGGGTGCACACTCCATAGTCTCTAAATTCTAAACTCCTACAGTTTTCTAAACTTCTGATCCCAGGCTAGTTGTGTGACCTTGGGTGATTCATTTGACCTCACTGTAACTCAGTTTCCTCACTGATAAAATAAAAGAGGGCGGGACCCCTCCCTTTGTATCTCCACTCTCTTCCAATTCTAAATTTTTGAGCCCAGGGACAGGTCGCGCGTCTTTTACGGGACTACAATTCCCATGAAGCCCCGCAATGGAGAAGCGCGGTTGCGCACGCGCTGGCGAGGACGGCGGGAGGGGGCAAGAGCCGTAGCGAGTAGCCGGGTAAGACTTGGTACAGCTACTAACGAGTGGCTCGGGCTGTGGGGTCTAAGCCGAGCACCTGAGACTGGAGACCTAGGAAGTGGCCAGCGGCGGCAGCGACTGGCAGCCCTCGCGGGCGTCAGGTAAGCGCCCCACCGGGACTTTCCGGGAAGTCAGTCTGCCCGGAGATTGCGGGCCGGGTTGTTGGACCGGCCATAGTGGCTGAGAAGGGAGCGGCTCTCGCCTTGCCTCGCCTTGGCTGCCGGCTTCCTCCTTTCCTCTGGGGCTCCTCCGCCGCTGGCCGAGGGGAGCAGCCGGCTGGCTTTCGGGGGGCGCATCCGGCGGGCTCGAGAGGAAGTGGGGCGGGCTGGGCGTTGGCCGCGCGCCTCTGTGAGGGGCTCGGGAGAGCCCCCGGGGGGCTGCGCGCGGGATGCCACAGGTATCGGCTGCAGCGGCGGCTGGCGGGAGGCAGCTCCCGGCCCTGCGGGAGTGCGGGGTTCGGGGCACTGGCCGCCGGCTCCTCGGCTCCGAAGGGAGCCCGGCGCGCCCGACCTCCGGCGATCTGGGTAAGACTGGTCCTCCTCTAGGCTCTACAAAGTTGTCCCGACAAATTGAGCTGTCACGGACGCTTTATCCGTCGGGTTTTGCAATTGCATTTTAAGTATCGAGTGTGTTGTACTGAAAGGAAAATCCTTATTGCCATCTGACCCGAGTGGGCATGCACGGTGCAGCCCTGTGTACAGGTATCTGGAGGGCAGGATTACGTCACGGGGCGTTTGCCTTACAGAAGCTGAAGTTTTCCTTTTAAAAAATAAATCCTGTTTTACAGGTAGAATACAAAACTGCCTTGGTGTTTTGTTTTGTAAAGGATAACTTTTCCAACTTGCCCTTCCTGTCTCTTAAAACGAAAAGTCATCTGGTAATGAAAAGTACCGTAAAACGAATCCCAGAAGGTTACAACTTCAACAGGAAATAGGCGTGTTGATAGGAGATTAATGCAGAGATTTGGCTGTTTGGATAATAACATGGTTACAATGGACCCTTTTCTCCTTTGCTCCCAGAATTTTTTTTGGTATGTGTGTAGTTCGTGTTTCTACCATTATCTAGGAAGTCCTGTGCATCAGCTTTCAGTAGTTTTATTTAATTACTAGTCCTGCCCAATTTATATTTGACCTGAAAAAAAATAGCCTTGGAGTCACTCATTTACCACTGCTAGTCCTTCTTCCACCTTCTTACCTTTATAAGTAGGCTAAGAGACTAAACATTTTATTATAGGACTCAGCATTCCATTTCCAGTAGGATGAAAGCTGAAGCAAAAGGATAATAGAAAAGAGAGTCAAAGCAAACCAAGCTCTCCTTT
This sequence comes from Pseudocheirus occidentalis, assembly GCA_028646575.1. Classification (NCBI taxonomy): domain Eukaryota; kingdom Metazoa; phylum Chordata; class Mammalia; order Diprotodontia; family Pseudocheiridae; genus Pseudocheirus; species Pseudocheirus occidentalis. Next base: position 2,331 of record JAQQSW010011885.1, on the reverse strand, counting down.
GCCTTGCTGTCTGGACTTGGTTGGCCTTGTTTTCTTCATTCCTGCAGAATGTAAACTCTTTGAGGACTGGAAATGCTCTTCATCTTTATCTTTACCCTGTCAGTGGTTCTCAGCCTGTGGGTTGTGTTCGATTTGTAACAATGAAAATACATCCTGCATATCAGATATTTACCTTACGATTCATAACAGTAGCAAAAGTAGTTATAAAATAGCAATGAAAATAATTTTATGGTTGGGGGTCACCACAACATGAGGAACTGTATTAAAGTGTTACGGCATTAGGAGGGTTGAGAACCACTGCTCTAAGTCAGCAAGCATTTATTAAGTGCCCACTCTAGGTACTGGGCATTGTGTTAAACGCCTAAGACACAAAAAAAGGCAAAACAAGCAAACAAACAGTACCTAGTAAACAGAGTGCATTAATGAATGTGGGTTGAATTGAATTGTAAAATGGGAAGAGGACTGACCTAAGGTCTCTTCCTGTTTTTAAAGCCTTTGAGTCTCTTTATTTTCCTTTCATAACAAATCACACTTTTGCAGAGTGCCTCAAAGGTCTTAGTGCAGTTTCAAACTTTGAGAGTTTAAAATTGCACTGTGACTTTTGTATAGTACTATACTCTAGCATTTACAAAGTGTTTTCCACACTATGACTGAGGTTGTTAGTGCTGCAAGGTCTATTAACTGCATTTTACAGGTGGGGAAACTAAAACCCAGAAAGCTGAAAGGATTGCTTATTCTCACCATGTCTTCCGACTCCAAATCCACTGCTTTTCCCACTATCCTATGCTCCCTTTCCCTGCCTAATTTCTTTTAGTCTTGTGTTATTGTTTAGTCATGCCTGACTCTTCATGACCCCATTTGGGGTTTTCTTGGCAAAGATACTGGAGTGGTTTGCCATTTCCTTCTCCGGCTCATTTTACAAATGAAGAAATTGAAGCAAGCAGGGTTAAGTGACTTATCCAGGATCACACAGCTAGTCTGAGGCCAGATTTGAACTCAGGAAGTTGAGTCTTCCTGACTCGGTGCCCAGCAGTCTGTCAACTGTGCCACCTAACTGCCCTTAGTTGTATACACCTATCCCTTCAGTTTATGAAAGGGATTTAGAAACAGTTCATTAGATGAATATTCATAACTTCATGCCTAAAATACTCATTCTTATCTGGTTCTTTTCTCAGATAGGAAATACAGTATAAAGTAGGTTTTTAAAAAAATTTCTCAGCAAATTTGGAGGCTGGGGGAGATAATGAGTTTGATAGGTTGTGTTTGAGATAGGGCTAGTATATCCAGGTGCAAGTATTTAGCTAGCAATGGTAATTTAGGTCCAGAGTTTGAGAGAGATTGGGACTGGACTGAAGGGAGGTTTCCTTTGACTTTGTCAGGACTATCAGAACTCAAGAGGTTATAAGATTTATTTCCTTTTCTAAGTGAGGATTAAGTCAGTTTGATTGCCATCCTCACAGACTGCATCTTAGGATCATAAATTTAGATATGAAAAAATAGGCATAAAATTCAGCAGATCCAAATCCATTTATTTTACAAATAGGGAAACAGAAGTTTAATGACTTGTTAAAGGTCACATAGATAGTAAAAAAATGGCAGATTTAGGATTTGAACCCTAGTCTTTTGATTACAGATTCTGTACACTCTCCCTTTCATCCCATTCTTCAGCAGTTCTCCAGTGTTAATCCTAGCTTTCAAATTGGGAGACAGAGAAGAGGATTCTTAGTGTGTAGTGAGACAAGTAAGTCAAGTTAACAAGCATTTATTAAGTGCCTTCTGTGTGCCAGGCGCTATGCTAAGTGCTAAGAATACAAAGAAAGGGATGGAAACCCAAAACAAAAACCTAGTCTATGGTCCCAAAGAGCTCACAGTCTAATGAAGACAGCAGTCAAATAACTATGTATAAACAAGATATACACAAAATAACTTGGATATAATCTTAGAAGGCGCTAGTAATGTTGATGGTTTAGGTAAGTAGAGAATATATCCCTTTTCCTGGGAATATTACTTTTCTATCTTAATGCTTCTGCAGTATGTCCAGAGGAGGGCCTCTGGGGTGGGATAGGGAAGTGAAACCTTGCCATATCAGGAATAATTTAAATGAATTAGGGCTCTTTAGCCTGGAAAAGAGAAAACGGAAGGGAAATATGATAGAAATTTCAGTTCATGAGAAGGTAAACATGGGAAAGAAATCATAAGGAACTTATCAAATTTGAATTATTTACATGCCAGTATGGAAAAATGATAATAGTAACTTATGAAACTTTTCTTCGTATGAGGATAGGGGAAGGGAATACAAATGTGTGTGTGTGTGTGTGTGTGTGTGTGTGT
>JAQQSW010011884.1:0-12651 GCA_028646575.1 Pseudocheirus occidentalis | reverse complement strand
TTATATCAACACCGTGATCAGGGTCAGCAAAAAATATGAAAGCAGAGGGCTGACTCAAAATTATGGCACAGGACCAATCCAAGAGAATGTGTTTCCATATTGGGCATATTGGGATGACAGAAAGACATACTGGGTGAAAGATTTGAGGATGAGGAAGATTAATGAACTTATTGCCACTAGAAGGGGACTAGCCATGATCATAGAGCTTTATGGTAAATACATAGAAACCATCTCTTTCTGTCTGTCTGTCTGTCTTTTGAAGCTGGGTCTCTCTCCCACTGCTGATCCAGCACAGAAGCTGTGATCTGCTCTGTTTCCAACCCGGGCAGGTTCGCTCCTCCTGAAGCTCACCACATTGGTGCTGGATTTATTGGAAACACCCAATATGGAGTGTTTCAGTGGGGACATCTGATCCACTTTAGCCCTACAGTACCTCAGAACTCTGGAGCTCAAGAGATCCCATAGCCCCTCATCCTCTCCAAAAGCCAGGTTATAAGTGTGGTAGCCCAGCCTGCTCAAGAACTCTATGTGAAATCTTTCCTGAGCTTCCCCTCCCCACAACTGTTAGTGTTCTCCCTCCTTTGTACCCATTTTGTATGGATTTGTACTTACTCGCCTTATAGTCATGCAAGCTATATTTATATATGTACTCGTCTTCCCCATTCGAGTGTAAGTTCCTTGAAAGTAGGGATTATTTACATTTTTTTAAACTTGTATCCCCAGAGTCTTTGGTATATAGTGGAAAATTAATAAAGATATTATTTTTTGATTACATGAATGATTCAGTTGTTTTTGGAAAGTGAATGAGTTAGGCAAGCCCCCAATTCTTAGGAAGAGCATGGTTACATTAAGATTCCCTGGAGTTTCTATTGCTTCTTGGAAGGCTTCCAAGGGAGCTGTGTGGATCCATCTTTCTCTTTCCTACCCCTCACCCTCCCCTTGTCTACTCTAGTTAGTCTTTGTCTCTCTCTACAGGTTGGGGGTAGGGATCAGCCTTCTGGTATTAAGCAAATCTGTGATGATTAAACTTTTCTAATACAGCTGATGGTTCACCTCTGCTATAGCATGTCTGAAGTACTAACCCAGTTATGTGGCTCAGTGGGAAGCATGTCAGGTTTGGAGGCAGGAACAGCTGAGTTTAAATCCAGTCTCAGAAGCTTACCGGCTGTGTGTGTCCCTGGGTAAATCACTTAACCTCTACCTTAGTTTTATTGCTTTTTTTTTTTGCTTTCTGGAGGGGGGAAAGCAGGGCAATTGGAGTTAAGTGATTTGCCCAAGGTCACACAGCTAGTAAGTGTTAAGCATCAGAGGCCCGATTAGAACTCAGGTCTTCCTGATTCCAGGGCCGATGCTCTATTCACTGCACCACCTAGCTACCCTGGCTTAGTTTTCTTATATGTATATATATGAATATTCTTATATAGAATATATATTCATATATATACATACATATATATGTGTGTGTATATATATATATAAGAAATATATATATTCCTTATATATAGGGATAATAATAGAACCTACCTTCCTAGGTTGTTGTAAGGATCAAATGAAGTAGTAACTATAAAGTGCTTAGCACCGTGCCAGGCAAAAAGTCAGCACAATATAAATATTAGCTCAGGGTTTGTTGGACAACCTGAGACATAGTAGTTGTCCTCTGAGGATGAGCTGATAGGTGTCAGGCTTAAATTACAGTAGGTTAAGATGTCTGCTATGAGGGATTTCCTAATATTCCAGGTTGTAAGACAATGACATATATTACTAAAAGAGATTGCAGTCTCATTCCTTAGAGACTTTAAAGAATAAAGAATAAATAGCTTTAAAAAACAGAGAAATAGATGGAATAGTTTGAATGAATTCCCAGCTAGAAGTAGGGGGATGTACTAAGGTAGATCCTTCTGGACCCATGATTCTGTGCTTGTCATCGGTAACGTGAGCAGATATGATTTGACGATGCTACAAATGTATATATTGATTAAGAAAGTGGCAATTTTCAGATCATAGTAAAACTTTAAGTGTCATACAGCTCATCCGGCGCACAGCAATTTGTAGGTTTCTGATGGGAAATTATCAGGTGCTATTGTTGCAAATTTCTCAGCAAGAGGAAAATCAATACTCAGTTTCTCTTCTGAATCCTCATAGAGCAGACAATCAGAAAAGGAGAAACTGGTTAAAATGGAGGGGGAGGAAGAAGGAAAGAAATCACACATTTGCCACCAATTAAAAAGGTGCTACTTGTTAACAGTTACTGTGTCAGGAGGAAAGTTTTCACTTTTATGTTTCTGTAGTCATGGTAATGAAAAATGAGGACTATTTCTTTCCCCATTTTGGAAGTCACACTTGGTACCTTCTTCTCAGAAGGAGGAGACCACCATACAAAACTGAAGACTGCGTCTTATTAGTGCATATAGAGGCAGGCTTGTATAGTGGATAGAATCTTGGGCTTGGAGTTAGGAGGGCCTGAGTTCAAATTATGTCTCAAATACTCACTAGCTCTAGCGCCCTAGGCAAATCACTTAACCCCTCTAAACCTCAATCAGCTTCTGAGGACTTAACCATTAAGTCATAACTTGGTTATGATCAGTGTTGTTACTAGAGGGCAGACCCTATACAAAAGAAAACACAGATCCTTGGAGAATTACCAAATCAGTAATATGTGTTTAATTTTCAGGCATCCAAGTAACAATTTCTGACTATAACTATAAAATTAACTAGAAAATGAACACTTCCAAGAGAGTGCCCTATTTTCTTGCACACTTGTAACCTATAGATTACATGGGTAAGTACTTGCCTCTTGTATTGGTTACAAAACTATTAATAATTAATATCTTTCAACCTATGTAGATCGTCTGTTTGGAAGGAATCCACTATCATGTAGAGGTAAGACTAATCAATTCAGAGAATTTAGTAATAACCAATGAACATTTCCTGAGGACCTCCATTTAGCAGCCTTTAAAACAGAAGTTCTTAATCTTTTTTATGTTGCAGATCCCTTTGGAAGTCTGGCGACACCCATTTTAAAAATAAAGTTTTTCAATGCATAAAATAAAATGGAGAGGTTTACGAAAGAAACCAATTATGTTGAAATGTAGTTATCAAAAATACTTAAAAAAAAAAAACAAGTTTGTAGACCCCAGGTTAAGAATCTTTGCTTTAAAAGTCCAATACAGTTCAAAAGTAATTTTTGGGTAAAATAGTGAAAAAACTTCATTGACTCAAAAAATTAAAAGGAAAAATAACTATGTAATTAATGCATTTCTTTACATCATTTGTGATGCTCTGCTTTCTGTGAACTTTCCATCATTTAATGGATCAGGTAAGATATTAAGGGGAATGAGTTGAGAAAGTCCTTTGGATATACCTGAGAAAGAATTATGCATTTTTAGGTTGGATTTTATGTATATTATGTCTGGTCCTGTTAGGGTCAAGGAGGAAGAAGGCATACAGTATTGGGGCATTTATCTACAGTTACCTCCAAGGCTATGAGCAACCATGAAAATGTTCTCTTGGAGGGCAGAACCAACATGGCAGAGGGCAAGAAGTAAAGTGAGTCTCCCCCCCCAAAAAAAACCAAACCATCTCCTCCAGATAGATCTAGAAAATGTACCAGACCAAAGCCTGATGGGGAAATCCAAGAAAAAACCCCACAGCGAGTCATTTTTCTAACCTAGATTGATGTAGAGAGACAGAGAAGTCTATGGACACTGGGGATGGGATCAGTTTGTCTAGGAGCTGAAAACATGGAGTATTCCACCATCAGAAGAGGCTGTGAAACAAGGCGGTTAGGAGGCCCTAGATGCGTACCATACAACTTCTGGTAGGATTTAGGAACAGGTACCAACTTACACCTTTATTGCCAACTCCCCTGTTCTAGGTCATAGATCCAGGGTGGACTGAGGCGGCATCTATGTCCAGGAGCGGTGTTCCAGGTTAAAGAGTGACTGGTTGCAAGCAGTGTATGGAGAGGGATAGGTTCAGAAACAAACTGTAGCAGAAAGGACCCATGGCTCCAAGAACAGAGCAGGTCTCAGGTCCAGCTTAGAGCCCATTCTGACGTTTGCAGAAGATTAATTATGGCAGGAATCCCAGACCAAAGAGGAACTTGTTCTGTCCCTTTGAACCAGCAGAGCTTCCAAGCTAGCTGATCCTGACTTAGTCCAGCAGCGGTCTACTGCTGCTCACATACAAACCCAGATGAGGAACTTGCAGAACTCAGACCAGGGGACAGTGCTTAGACTTTATTCTGGATTAGACCACTTTGGGATCATCGAAAGCTTGCAGATCCTTAGCTTGAGCTGTCCTTGAGATCCTGGTACAGTATGACACTCTATAACCCAAGAAAGCAGCAAAAGAACAATTCCAGAATTTCCTTCTAAAGTGTACAAAGCTCAGACCTAAAAACAATTCAGAAGTCAGGAAATAAGACTAGAAGAATGAGCAAGCAAAAAGAAATAATCTTGTCATAAATAGCTATTAGAGTGGCGGGGAAGCTCAATATACATATAGAAGAAGAGAATAATTCAAAACAAAACATTTACAAGCAAAGACAAACAGTTTTTTTAAAAGTCTAATTTTTTTTGTCAATGAAGTGAGAGAGCTAAGGGAAAAAAATTAGAAGAGATAAGAATTATGGAAGAATTAGAAATGAAATTAACTACCTGGTGTCAGAAATTAAAAAAAAACCTTGTTCAGACAACAAACTCTATGAATATTAAAATAGACCACATAGAAGCCAATGACTTCATGAGACAATAAGAAATACTAAAAACAAGGTTAAAAGACTGAAAATTTTATATATTTTATAAAATTTGTAAAATAAGGTATCTCATAGTAAGAATAACTGACCGGAAGACAGAGTAAGGAGAAAAAATAATAATAATCATTGGATTATCTGAATGACATGACCAAAACAAGAGCCTTGACATCATATTTCAATAAATCTGTCCATTTCTCTAAGATCCAGAGGGCAAAGGGGAAATAAAAATAAATATCAATCACCTCCTAAAAGAAACTCTCAAATGAAAACTCCCAGGAACATTACAGTCAAAATCCTGAGGTTCTAGTTCAAAGGAAAAATGCTACAAACGGCTAGAAAAAATGCAAAGGAACCACAGTTAGAATCACATTTAAGGTTAATGGCTACCACCATGGCAGTTAGGTGGCACAGTGGATAGAGTGCCATGTTTGAAGTCAGAAAGACTCATCTTCCTGAGTTAAATCTTGCCTCAGGCATTAAGTGTATGACCCTGGCAAGTCACTTTACCCTGTTTGCCTCAGTTTCTCATCTATAAAATGAGCTAGGGAAGGAAATGGCAAACTATTCTGGTATCTTTGCTGAGAAAATCCCAAATGGTGTCATGAAGAGTTGGACATGACTGAACTACAATAACAAAAACAAAAGCTATTATTATAAAGGAGCAGAGCATTTGTGATACAATATTCCAGAAGGTGAAGGATGTAGGCTTATAGCCAAGAAAAACTTAGCCAGAAAAGCTAGATATAACCCTACATATAAAAAGATAAAGATCTTTAATGAAATAGAAAACTTCCAAGCACTCCTGATAAGAAGACCAAAGCTATATAGAAACTTAGAAGTTCAAACATAGGAGTTAAGAGAAACAAAATTGTAAAACAATAAACAGTGATAAAGGGCTAAACAAAATATAGGGAGATGATACATGTGCCCCTTCTGAACTCTATCTCCATCATGGGAGTCATAGAGGGAGTCTCATTAGATAAGATTTCAGAATGATTCTGTTACATCATGATGATCTTAAGAGAAGAATGAAAACAGAAGGGAAAGAAAAAGAATGCTTTGGGGGACAATATCTTGCATAATCAGGGTATTGAAATAGAAGTCTACACAAACAATGAGGAGGGAATTTAGGGGTAAGTGAATGATATTTGAACTTCACTTTTGTCTGAACTGGTCAATACACAGACACATACAAGCACACAAGGTTGGGTGCAGAAATATATTTTACTTAATATGAAAATAGGAGGAAGAGAAAAAGGATACTAAAGGAGGCATTGGTCCTGAGCAAAAGAAACGTGTTTTATAATACAATACAAACATATTTATAACTCCTTTTGAGGTGTCAAATAATGGGAATTTGAGGAGGTACCTATAAATTGAGGAAGGGCTGAACAAGTTATGATACAGAAATGTAATGGAATACTATTGTGCTTTAAGACATGATGGAGATGGCTTCAGAGAAGTCTTAGAAAACTCATATGAACAGATGCAAAGTGAAGTGAATGGATCCAGGAAAAAAATTATACAATGACAACAATGTGGTAAAGGCAAACAATTCTGAAAGAATTAGGACCTCTAATCAGTTTAATGATCAGCCATAATTCCAGAGGGTTAATAATGAAACATTCTGACCTCTTCCTGATAGAGAGATGACAGATTCAGAGTACAGAATGAGACTCATACACATATATGTTTATGTACGTATTTAAATTCATATAATATATATATAGGTATATACATCATGTGGTATGTGTCTGTGTGTCTGTGTGCATATCCCCCTTTTGAACACAACCAATACATAATTTTAAAAAATTTTGCTTGACTATACATGTTCATAACATGTTGGGTTTTTTTTGGCCTCAATTGGAAGTAGGGAGGTTAGGAAGGAGAGAAGGTAGATTTTGCTGATTGGAAAAAATTAATATTAATTGATTAACTTAAAAAAATAGAACAAAAGAAATGACCTCTCTGGGTCTGAGTAGCAGGCCTCTGCCAACAGCACAGTTATATCAAAGGGCAGAACTAGGAACAAAAGGGAAAAAGAACACAACAACAAATTTACATTTGACCTAAGGAAAAACTTTCTAATAATTAGAAGAGTCAAAAAGGTGGACGGCGCTGCCTGTGAATTCCCACTGTAAGGAGGAGAGGGACAAAAAAAAGTGTTCTTTTGATGCTAGTGATCATTATTTGTCAGAGTAGTGAGAGATTTGACTTTGGATTGGTTGTGACCAACTTGGACTGTTGCTTGGGTAATTGCAGTCAAACAAGAGTTAAGAGAATTCGAGGAGACTAGTTGGCATAGTGAATAGATCACTGGCCCTGAAGTCAGGAGGACTTGAGTTCAAATCCAGTCTCAAACTGCTTAGCACTGTGACCTTGGGCAAGTCACTTAACCCCAATTGCCCTGCCTTCCCCCTTCCAAAAAGCACAACAAAAACAAAAAGAGTTAAAAGAGTTCATAACCAGGATGACAATGCCCTTTTGTGAGGAAAAGTGACTGGAGGTGAGAAGAAAAGTAAGTATGGAGCCATTGTGGAAGCTTGGGATTCTCTAAAGTTGGGAGCTTGAGCCTGGAGTTGCAGGAGCTTTGAAACACTGGGCATAGGAACTGGTAGCAGCAGGTACATGAAGCCTTGAAACCAAATGTAACCTTAGGTTCTACATTCCAGTCCCCACTTCTTATCTCCACATAGACATTTTAGCATCTAGGAATAATAATAACGGAATTATGATGTATGAGTTGTCTGAAAGGGACAAAAGTCTCGGGTTAGGAAGAAAGAAAAAGGTAAAATTCAGCTGACCCAGAGTTTGGATATGAGTCGAAAGTTGTCAAGTGCATGCCTGTTAAATGCTAATAAGAGTTTTTAAGTACTTGTGGATAGTTCTGTGTCAGGGGCACATTTAATATTTGATTTGAATAGTAGTATAGTTGTGACACCAATTCATTTCATTTTATTTTGTTGATGTTGATAACTGTTGTTGTTGTTGAGTCCAGTTGTGCCCAACTCTTCATGACCCCATTTGGGGTTTTCTTATCAAAGATATGGAAGAGGTTTGTCATTTTCTTCTCTGGATAATTTTACAGATGAAGAACCAAGGCAAATAGGGTTAAGTGACTTGCCCAGGGTCCCATAGCTAGTAAGTATCTGAGGCTGGATTTGAACTCAGGAAGATGAGTCTTTCTGACTGCATGCCTGGTGCTCAATCCACTGCACCAACAGCTGCTCCATTTTACCTTACATAGTTGCATCATGGTTTTTCTTTTTTCTTTATTTAATTCTAACTTTATTTTTATCAATTACATATAAATATAAATTTTTAATAATTTGAGTTCTAAATTTTCCCCCTCCTTACTTTCCCCCTTCATTGAGAAGGCAAGTACTTTGATATAAATTATGCATGTATATAAGTCATACAAAACGTATTTCCATATTAGTCATGTTACAAAATAAAACACAGACAAAAAAGCCAAGAATAATACAGAAAGTTTAAAAAAAGTAGGCTTCATTCTGCATTCATGTGCCATCAGTTCTTTCTTTGAAGGTGGAAAGCATTTTTCATCATAAGTCTTTTGGAATTGTCTTGGACCATTATATTGCTAAGAATAGCCAAGTCATTCACAGTTGCACATCATGCCATATTGCTGTTACAGTGCACAGTGTTCTTAGGGTTCTGTTCACTTCAGTTCACATCACTTCATTTAAGTCTTCCCAAGTTTTTCTGAAAGCATCCCACACTTCATTTCTTTTTTAAAAAATTAATTAGTTAATTAATTTTTAATCTTCAACATTCACTTCCATAAGATTTTGAGTTCTAAATTTTCTCCTCCTCCTTCTGGCCCCCCTTCCCCAAGACAGTATACAATATGATACAGGTGCTACATATACATTCATATTAAACATATTTTCACATTAGTTGTATTGTAAAGAAGCACTAGAATCAATGGGAGGAACCACAAGAAAGAAGAAACAAGCAAACAAAAAAAGCAAATAATATGCTTTGATCTGCATTCAGACTCCATAGTTCTTTCTCTGGATGTGGATGGCATAGTATATCCTGAGTCTTTTGGAGTTGTTTTAGATCCTTGCATTGCTGAGAAAAGCTAAGTCTGTCAAAGTTAGTTATTGTACAGTGTTACTGTTATCGTGTTCTCATTCTGCTCACTTCACTCAGTAATATGGCATGTCTAAGCTTTTCCAGGTTTTTCTGAAGTCCACTTGCTCCTCATTTCTTATAGCACAGTGGTATTCCATTACATTCATATATCACAACTTGCTCAGCCAATCCCCAATTGATGGGCATCCCCTCAACTTCCAATTCTTGTCCACCACAAAAAGAGCAGCTATAAATATTTTTGTACATTTGGATCCTTTTCCCATTTCAATGATCCCTTTGGGATACAGACCTAGAAGTGGTATTGCTGGATCAAAGGGTATGTATATAATATGACTGTCCTTTGGGCATAGTTCCGAATTGCTCTCTAGAATGGTTGGATCAGTTCACAACACCATCAACAATGCATTAGTATTCTGATTTTGCCACATCTTCTCCAACATTCATCATTTTCCTGTTTTGTCATGTTAGTCGATCTGATAGATATGATATGCTACCTCAGAGTTGTTTTGATTTGCATTTACCTAATCAATAGTGATTTAGAGCATTTTCTCACAAGACTATAGAGAGCTATTCATCTGAAAACTGCCTGCTTATATCCTTTGACTATTTGTCAATAGGGGAATGACTTGTATTCTTATATATTTGACTCAGTTCTCTATCTATTTGAGAAATGAAGCCTTTATCAGAGACATTGGTTGTAAAAATTGTTCCCCAGCTTTCTGCTTCCCTTCTAATCTTGGTTGTGTTTACTTTGTTTGCTGTGTGTCATTTCTTATGGTACAAGAGTATTAATAGTATTCCATCACAATCACATGCCACATATTATTCAGTCTTCCCCAATTGATTGGCATCCCTCAATTTCCAATATTTTTGCTACCACAAAAAGAGCTGCTGTAAATATTTTTATAAAATAGGTCTTTTTCCATTAAAAACATTTCTTTGGGACATAGACCAAGTAGTAGTGCTGCTAGGCCAAAGGGTATGCAGAGTTTTATAGCCCTTTGGGCATAATTCCAAACTACTCTTTAGAATGATTGGGTCGTTTGGATCTGATCTCCTCCACTAACAGTGCATTAATGTCCTTTTTTTATATCTCCTCCAACACTTGTCATTTTCCTTTTCTGTCATATTAGCCAAAATCTGAATAGGTGTGAGGTAATACCTCAGAGGTGTTTTCATTTGCATTTCTCTAATCAATAATGATTTAGAGCATTTTTTCACATGACTGTAGGTAACTTGGATTTCTTCTTTTGAATACTGCATATTCATATCCTTTGATGGCTTACCAATTGGGAGATGACTTGTATTCTTATAAATTTGACTCAGTTCTGTATATATTTGAGAAATTAAGCCTTTATTAGAGAAATATGCTATAAAATATTCCCTCCCCCTAGTTTTCTGCTTTCCTTCTAATCTCGGCTACATTGGTTTTGTTTGTAAAAAACCTTTGTAATTTAACATAATAAAAATTATTGATTTTACATCCCATAATGCTCTCTATCTCTTGTTTGGTCACAAATTCTTCTGTTTTCTAAAGATTTGGCAGGTAAACCATCCCATGCTTTTCTAGTTTACTTATTTTATCACTCTTTACATCTAAATAATGTACCTATTTTTCTTTATCCTGGTACGTGTTGTGAGTTATTGGTTTATATACATAGCTTCTGTCACACTGCTTTTCAGTTTTCCCAGTAATTTTTGTCAAGTATTCATTTCTTGTCCCCAAATCTTGGATCTTTGGGTTTGTCAAATAGCAGGCTTTGATGGTCATTTACTACTGCGTATTGTGTACCTAATCTATGCCAATGATCCACCACTCTATTTCTTAGCCAGTATCAGATTGTTTAAGGGATTACTGCTTTGTAATACAGTTTGAGATCTGATACAACTAGACCACTTTCTTTCAGATTTTTTTTTTATTGATTCTCTTCATCAAGCTTTTTCAAATATTGTGCTGGCTGAACACCAGCTCTGGCAAAGAAAGTCTTGAAGTGTGGGACAGTGATGGGCTAGTGTTTGAATACCAGCCTGGTTGAGTTTGGAAAGACTCATCACCAGAAGGTTGATTACCAGGTGATAAAGTTTTGGAGGCCATAGCAATTCTAGAAGACTGTCTGCTAAGGGAGAGTAGCCTTTTTATCTTCATTGGTAGTGAGAGTACCCATGAAGGTGAAATCACAAATCTTTCAGATGTCAAAGTAAGTATAATGATAGGCCATAAAGATTTATCCAGAATGTGCAATGAATATTATTAGTATAGTGGACCAATTTATCGGCATAAACAGATCCTTCAGGCAAATTGTTTCTCATGTGTTACCATAGAAACGTGACTTCTCTCAAAGATTTCAAGTCCTAATTTTAAAGGGTTATTTTTGGTTATATTGGAATATAAATAAACAGCGTTTATAAACTGGGTTTTATTTAATCACTTTGAAGATATGAAATACTTTTTTTAACTTAATTTCACTTTTAGGGGAGAAGTATCTAATTATATAAGCTAAATTAATGAATGACCCCTTCATTGATCAAGAAAGAGATGAATAAAATCCTATGTTAGCTAGAGAAACAGACCTTCACCGTAAGAAGGTCTTAGGAAAATTTCCACTCCTAAATTGTGTTTTGAAGCTGACAAATGGGAACTACTAGATCAAATAATGATAAATACACAGGACTTTTGGATTTTAAGCCCTTGTCTGACCATTCTTTAGCTCAAAAAGTTCTGGTGGCTCCCTATAAAATACAAAGTGCTTTGTTTATCATTCAATACCTTTCAGAATCTGACTCTAGCCCAGTGCATCTTAAACTGTGGGTGGTGACCCCATATGGGATTGTGAAAAATTTGGCAACAGTTTTCTGAGTTTCTGAGTAATAACCAAAAATTAATTAAAACTCCAACGTGTAATGAATCCAAGGTGTTTCTGATAGCACTTGCCCATGATGGGTGACTTCACTGCAGTGAACATAAAGCATGCACACTTTGCACTGTGCGTGTTGTCTTGCACACTTAACACCAACAAATGCTGTGGAAACTCAAAAAGGGGTCATGAGTGGAAAAAAGTTTAAGTATCCCTGCCTAGCCTATGTGTTCTGGCTTGTCAGATACTTCTATGATACTTCTTCCTGCACTCTATGTTCCATTTCAACTGGCCTCCTTGCTGCTACAAGGCTATCTTTGTACCTAGAATGCATTCCTTCCTCTTTTACATCCCTAAGATACTCCAGCTTCTTTCAAAACTCACCTCTTAAACCAGCCCTGATCTCTCTTCTAACCTCTAATCTCCCATCTCCAGCCACCTAAAGGGTCAGCTTACATTCAACATATTCAACAATGAATTCATCTTTCTCCCATCTGAGGCATGGATTTTATGCCAGCATTCTGTTAGTTGAGATTCAATGTTGGAACGAAATGATGCAGTCTTGAGTTGTTTTAACACAAGGAGGTTTGCTTTTCCCTAGCACAGCAAAGATATGCAACAGGGCTACAGTGGCACTGATCTTCCCTGAACATGGCTTCGCTCATCTCCAAACTGGCTGTCAGGGCAGAATTAGATTACTTGAGTGATCTTCAGAAATCCATCACACCCGAGGGAACTCAATTCCACATCGTTGGGATTTTGTTCACCATTAGATGACTAGGAACCTCATCAGGGAAGGCAGGGCCAGTCAAGTCTCAGAGATAGAGACTGCTCTAGGCCTTTGTCCTAGACTTGCCCCATATTGGCTGTGGGGAAAGGAGAGGGAAGATAGGGAAGGAAACTGCATTGAAAGGCCAATCA
>JAQQSW010011883.1:0-12652 GCA_028646575.1 Pseudocheirus occidentalis | reverse complement strand
GAAGGAAGGAAGGAAGCATTTATTAAGCACTTACTATATGCCAGGCTCTGTACTAAGCATTGGAATACAAAGAGAAGCAAAAAGACAGACAGTCCCTAGCCTCAAAGAGTTTATATTCCAGTGGAGGAAGACAATACCCCAAAGGGAACTAGAAAAGCAGGGCTTGGGTCCCCTTTCCCTGTTACATTGTTGCCATAGTAGGTGGGCTGTCCTGGGAGGCCCTTGTATGGGTGTGGTTTGGGTCCACTGAATCAGATTTGGAGATACCAGTGCCTGGGTCCAATATGGGAGATGGATACTGGTTGAGGAGATGAGATTACAGTCATCTTTGACATCGGTGATGAACAGGAAGCTACCTGCAGATGTGCCAAGGTTAAAAAGAAACCTCTCTGTAACCCCCTTTTTCTTTTTGCCATAGCTCAAAGACCATTGTGTCTGATCTCTAATGGCAGATCTAATTGTATCCTCTTGTGACGGATGCCCCACTATCCCTCACATGTAATAGTGCAGCTCGACAAACCTAAACCTGGTGCCCCCTTGGCATGAGGAGCCCCCAAAATGCTAACCCAGGATTGATGCACTTTAGGAGTCACCCTGTTTCATCACAGACTTAACCTCTAAAGTTTTTTGTCAATCATTGACTCGGTTCATCCCCATCTGCTAGCAACCTCCTTCAGGCTAACACTCACTCAGACCTCTAGTTCCCAGTTAAACAGTCTATTTAGATCAGTAAAAGCTGGGCAAAATAAGGTATTAGACATATAATTATACATATAATAACTTTCTAATCACTTCTCAATTGCAAACCCTTTGCCCTCCCCACCCCCTCCCAAGGATACCTTTCAGGTTGAAATTTATTCCCTCTTTCTTCTTTCACCCAAATTGAAGGAGAGCCAACCAAGAGCCCAATGTCCTACCATATTTCTCATGTCCCATAGCTGAGTGGGAGCAGGACAGAGAACATTTAACTCACAATAGGTTGCCACTGAAAAATGGAAGACACTAGGTACTTGTAGTAATTCTCTTGACAACATGGGCAACGAGGAAAGCAAAATTATCAGCTCAATTGCTCAGAAAACGTAACTCTAACCCTGAAAGGATGGAAATGGAGGACTAACTCTATCCCTGAAACCCCAGCATTGAAAGTAGGCACTGATTACATACCCTAAAGGTTACTGACTTAGGGAGCCCTGCTTGACTGTCACAGATGCAAGGCCAGCAAGGAAAAGGTATGACTGTGTTATAGTCCTTGCCACCATTTCTCTTTCTTCCTTCCCCTTGAATACCACCTGTCACTCCTATGTCTTGTTCCACATTCTTTAGTCAAACCAATCTAGTTTGGGGTGGCACCAAAAGCACATTATGGCCAGGCTCGGCAATCTCTGTGCAGATACTTATCTCTGAGGACCTGAGAACATCCCAACAGAAGCAATCCCTGAATCTTCCTCCCACTAGTAATGTGGTATCCCTCCAAATTATATGGAGTGCACAGGAATATCAGCAAACATGTCATACATATAATAAATGAGTATATAACAGTTGTGGGTAATTATCCAAACCATAGAGTACACATACAGGTACCTCAACCTATTAATGAACCATAAGATTACAGATCCAGAGCTGGAAAGGACCTTAGGGGTCAATGAGTCCAATCCCCTCATTTTACCAATGAGAAAACTGAGGTGACTTGAAGATTACACGGTTAGTAGGTGTCAGAGGTAGGATTCAAACCTACATCTTTCTAACACCAGGTCTAGAGCTGAGTCCACTATTCCATGCTGTCTCTAAAAACTGTATTCAGCAAGCATGAACAGCACATGCAAAAACATAATGCACTACATATAATCAAGAAATAACAGCAAGAACTTAATGTATAGTATCATATGATAAGATTACATGTAGTAATCAAACACATAAGACATTAAGAACCTTGATACATATGCATTTAGAATTAGCATGTATAACATGAGCATTTTAGCATATATACCCAGGAAGAATTGCGCAGTAAAAATATAACATATGAAATGCTATGTTTCGGTTGTTTAAAAAAAGTATTATATGAATTCCAATAGTAGGTGCCCTCTGGCTACATGGGTGTTCACTGTATCCATTATACCTTGAGCATTTAAAATTGACTTGGTCACTGGATAGCATTTCTAATCCATCCTATTTTCAGTTCCCCTTCCTTGGCTATAATTCAGGGGTGGGGAACCTACACCCTTGAGGCCATATGTGTGGACTTTTGACCGAATCCACACTCCACGCAACACATCCCCTTAATAAAAGGATTGGTTCTATAAACCTTGGACTCAGTCAAAAGGTCTCACCCCAGGACTTAGAAGGCCACATGTGACCAAGGAGACATGTTCCCCACCCCCTTGTAGGGTTAAACTTGCTCCTGGACATCTCAATGTTCCAGATTGACTGTCAAGATCCCATAGCACTATGGATGACCTTCATTTCTTAGGAGCCCCCACAGCTGAAATGTTAACCAGGGAAAGGACAGCCTGGATTCGGCCTTCCCTCCCTGTCTATACAAGAGTCTTTCTGGTCTTGGGAAAGACTTGATGTGTACCAACATTTTCTAGGCTATTACACTCCTCTAAGAGTCTATCTGCAGCTGGTAACTAGGAGGTGGTGTGCCTAAAGTGCTGAGCCTGTAACCAGGAAGACCTGAGTTCAAATCCAACCTTAGACCCTTATTAGCTGTATGACTCTGGGCAAGCTAGTTAACCTCCGCCTGTATCAGTTTCTTCAGCTATAAAATGGGAATAATAAAGCTCCTACCTTCCAGGGTTGTTGTGGATAGCTGCTTCCAGCTTGGACTAGTAGAATCTGTTTCATTTGTTTCGAATCACCTGGGGATCCAAAATCACCAGCTAGTGCTTTCCAAGCTATATAACTAAATAGCTCATGCAGCTGCCTCATACCATGCTCATACCACAGCCCTGCTTTGCCAGACACTGACTTCTACCATTCTCTCAACTATGGGGTGCCCTCTGGTGAAGGAAGCATGAATCCTTATCAATACACCCTCCTTCTAGCCCTCTATCACTTCTCATAGTTCATCATTCATGGTTTCCACCATCAGTCATCCAATAACAACTGAGGCATGGAAGGTTGGTTCAGATTGAAGCAGACTGTTTTTTACTCTTTTTCGTTTATTGTCTTACTTCGTTTTGTATTTTCTTTTACAACATGCCTAACATGGAAATAGGTTTGGCATGTCACATATATAAATAAAATAAAAGTGCTTGTCTTCTCAAGGAGGGGGGAGAAGAGGACAGAGAGAGAATTTGGAACTCAAAAAAAATTTTTAATATAGTTTAAAAATGTATATGTAATTAGGATATTTAATTTGAAAATTTTTTAAATTTAAAAAACAAAAGAAATCACACTCGCTAAAATCAGAGTGAGCAGTGCCAGTATCCATCCCTGGCAGGCATCTCCCAAATTGACTGACATATATCAACGGATTGTTTCTGTCTACACTTAAATTGGGCTCCATACATGTAGTCTCAGAACATATTAATGGCAGACCAACTCAAAGCTAAGCACTCCAATTTGTGGGTGGGATAATGGGGCTTTTCTGCCAATAAGTTGTCTACGGGCAAAGGCATTTGGTTTCTGGTGGCTGTAGCTCTTCTGGAAGAAAATTCTCCTAAACTTTTAAAGGCTAACCTCAATACATAACACCAAAGATTTGCTTGGATCTATCTAAGCCAAAGAGGGTGCTTGAATGAGACAATTGACCAAATCCTTAAAAGATTCATGCCAATGATCTCTAATTGGTGACAGAGATCATGCAAAATTGTCTTTTCTTCTCCACTGCCTTTGATTATTCTCAGCCATTTACCCTTAAGTGAAATCGTTAATCCTTCACACATGGTTGAAAGTAGTTACCAAATGGCTGAGTTCATGAAGATTCTTTGTAGGTGGCCAGCTGACAAGCACTTCTATCTTCTCGGGGGTTAACCCCTAATCAACCAATCCAAAATTAGTAAGTGCCTACCACGCTAATCAGGTTCTATGCCAGGTCTGGGGATTCAAAGACAAAAACAAAACTATCCCTGCCTTCAAAGATCTTGTGCACTGTTTGAGGAATCAATGTATACATATAGGTAGATGCTATATACACATATTTGTGTGTGAGAGATATCTATATCATATATATGATACATATGAGGTCATTTTGGGAGGGAGATGGGAGAGCCACTAGCAAGTGGAAGGATCAGGAAAGGCTTTATGCAGAAAACACAGTTGATCCTAGCCTTGAAGAAATCTAAAGATTCTAAGGGGTTAAAAGTATATGGGTGAAAAACAAATCTTAAAAATCGTTTTTACATGCAACTGGGAAATAAGATATAATCAATGGGGTATAGAAATCTATCTTGCCCTACAAGAAAGTAAGGGGAAAGAGGATAAGGGAGGGTATCCTGGGGGATGGGGTAATCAGAATGCACACCATCTTGGGGTGGGGGGAAGGGAGAGATGGGGAGAAAATTAGAAACTCAAAATCTTGTGGAAATGAACATTGAAAACTAAAAATAAATAAATAAAATTTTTAAAAAGAGGTTTTTAAAACGTTTTAAATTTTATTTAAAATTTTATTTTAATTTTATTTTAAAATAAAAATTTTTAAAAGGGGGGAAGTGCATTACAAGGATGGGAAATAACCCATGCAAAGGAACACAGATAGGAGATGGAGCATCATGTATTAAGAGCAATAAGAAGGCTAATTTGTCTGGATTGATGTATGTGTGAAGGGGAGTGGTGTGGAATACTTATTCCATATCAGAAAGATAGGCTGCATCCAAGTTATCAGAAGCTTTAAATGCCAAATAGAGGAGTTTATATTTTATCCCAAAGGTGATAAGGAACCACAGACATTTTTAAAAGTAGGACATGACACATTCAGACATCCTTTGGGAAAATCAGTTCAGCAAATCTGTGGAGGATGGACAAGAATGGGAGACATGAGGCAGAGTTCAATTAAGAAGTCATTCCAATAGTCCAGTAGAGAGGCAGTAAGAGCCTGGACTAGACTACAAAAGAAAAAAAAATGCAAGAGATGACACGGAGGTAGAAATGGCAAATTTTGGTGAGTGACTAGATACATAGAGTAAGAATAAGGACTAGAGAATGATGCTAAGGGCGAGAACCTGTATGACTTTAAGAGTAATAATGACTTTAAGAATAATGAAAATAAGAAAAACAGAAAAAGGGAAGTCTGATAGAGCAGCAGGTTTTAGGGGAGAAATTCTGTTTGGGATATGTTAAGTTGGAGACGCCGGTGGGAAATCTAGTTAAAAACGTTCAACGAGAGCAGTTGGTGATTTGGGAATAAAACTGAAGGGGCAAATTAAAGCTGACTGTATACATCTGGGAATCATCTGCCCAGAGATGATCCTCAACCAGGAAAGGCCCCCAAGAGAGGATTGTAAAGAGAAGGGAGAAGAGACCCAGGACTATGCTTCAGGATACACTCACAATTAGGGAAGGGAACGTCAAGAATCATCCAGCAAGGGCAACTGAGGAGGAGTGGTCAGAGGAGCAGGAGGAAAATGAACTTGAGGAAAGCCTGGATGAAAGAGAAAGCATATAGGAAGAGAAAGTGGTTATCGTTGTTACTCTTCAGGTATTTCAGTCACATCTCACTATTCATGACTCCATTTGGGGTTTTCTTGGCAAAGATACTGGAGTGATTTGCCATTTCCTTTTGCAGCTCATTTTACAGATGAGGAAACTGAGGCAAACAGAGTTGAATGACTAGCCCAAGGTCACATAGCTAGTAAGTGTCTGAAGCCAGATCTTAACTCATAAAGATGAGTCTTTCTGATTCAGGCCAGATACTTTACTGAGGCACCTAGAAAAATGAGTAAACAACAAAATGCACCATTACTCTCAAAGGTGCCACCATCTTCCTAGTCTCCAAGTTTTGAGATCTAAGTGTCATTCTCAAAGCTTCTTTTGTACTCACTCCACATATTGAATACATTACCAAGTCTTAAGATTACTACCTTTACAGCATCTCTCATATATGCTCCTTATCTCTGTACTTTACACAGTTACCCCCTTGGTTCAGGCTTGTCCCACTTCTCAGTGTTTCCTTTTGAACTTCTTTTTGTTCTATTCCGTGCATAGAACACACACACACACACACACACTTCAGTAACTCTTTTGTTCATTGATCTTCTGGAGTCTTGCAGATCAGAGTTAAATGTAGGTAGCTTTGTCTTAATAGATGTTTGGCTAAGAAAGAGTGGACAATATGGCAGTCTACATTTTCAGTACTCACTGTCATTGATACAAGAGGTGTCCAAGCAGAAATGATATAAGAGAAATTGCTAAGCAAGGCACAGCTTGGGTGTCTCAGGGTTTAGAACAACCCTCACACCTGACTCCAGACTCAATACCCAATGCTAGTCTGGAGCATTCAGCTTCTGGTGCACCAACTCTGTACTACTCATTTGAGTGTCCCCGGCCAATCAACAGATACAACAGAGAACAGTTCTGTTGTTCTGATTGTGTTCTATGAGTGGTTGGGACAGAAGGCTGCTATAACCTCTGGCCCTACCATCATTTGTTTCTCTGGGAGGAAAGGTTCTGCCAATGTTCCATTTCTCAGTAGATTTTCCATGAGCTCCTGTCTCTAAACCTTGTCAACCAAGGGTGGCGTGTCACTTTGTTTTCATGGCCCCTGCTATGAGTCAGGGCCACCAAAGAGTCACATGAAAGGAGCCTTCTTCATCACAGACTCACTCTCTCTCTCTCTCTCTCTCTCTCTCTCTCTCTCTCTCTCTCTCTCTCTCTCTCTCTCTCTCTCTCTCTCTTCTAAACTTTGCTCTAAGATTTTCATTTTCTAAAGCAAATCTGACATAACCTGTTCTCCAGCTTCCTTAAGTATGATCAAGTGTGGCCACCTGGGGGTTGATTTTACCCAGCAACCCAGTGGGCCTGAAGTCCCACTTGGGAATGTCCAGCTCTTCTACCCTCTGATCTTTTGATAACCAATGTTTGGAACAGCCTTGCCCCACAAAGATTCAGAGGATTTCTCTCCCTCCTACTGAGAGCTATGAATGGACCATATCTAGGCTTACTTACTATAGGGACTCTGCTTCAATGGGCACTTTGCAAGCATTCCCAAGCAGCAGGCAACAAGCATTTATTAAGCCATCAGGAGGTCAGTTAGGAGGGAAGGAGGGAAAGAAAGAAACAAGCATTTATTAAGCAACAAGTCTGTGCTGGGCACTGTACTAAATACTCTACAAATATTTACAAATGAAAATTTGATTCTCTCAACAATCCTGGAAAGTAATTTCCATTATTATCCCATTTTAAGGCAGAGGAAACTGAGGCAAACGGCAGTGAAATGACTTACCCAGGGACACACAGCTAGTGACTGAGGCTGCATTTGAATTCAGGTCACCTTTAATTCCAGGGCTGGTGCTCCATCCACCATACCACCTAGCTCACACTGGATAAGTGGCTTTATTCCTAGGGGAAATAGAGCCTGGCAAGCCCCAGTCTGTCCTCAAAAAAGAGATTAACACAGCTTCCCATCAGCCACCCTGCTTCTACATCAGCCCCTTGCCTCTGCTACAGCATTTCAGTGGTCCATACTACCCAGGATGCAAGCAGCATTTCTGAGGAGGGATGAGGATGCTCCTTTGAACAGGTCCTTGGTTCTTTGAATTTGTACTAACAGGCTTATAGTCTAACCTCAGGCTGACCTTTTGCTGCCAGGACTGTGTTAAGCCTCCTTGATATCTCCTTGTCCTTGGTGGGAGGTACAATAACCAGTTTCCAGGCTCTCTGCACACACACACACACACACACACACACACACACACACACATGCACACGCACACCCTGCCTCTAACTTTTATCTCTTCAGGGATGCTGGAATGTACCACTGATTCAGATGGTTTACATAAGACAGAATTTTCTTTGTGGACCTCTCTGTACACTTTTAAAACAACCTCAAGCTCCTCCAAACTGTCTATGGCATCACAAGTCATTTTCAATATCTTTTTACCCAGGTCAACAGGCACCCCTAAAACTAAGGGTCCTCTATGAGGATTCGGTCCCACTGATGAGCATCAGTGCTTCAATGACTGGACGATCCTGGGGCTTTTTCAGCCCACACTGCAATGTCAGTACTTCATCATGCAACAAAGCAATAATTTTAACACTTACTCACAGAAAAATGCAATAATGTAAACCCACAAGACATAAAATACTAAAGCCTGAATGACTTCAGAGTGGTATTTTACCACTGTGAAAGGAATAGGAAGTAACAGCTGGTCTGTTCAGACCAAACCAGATCCAGGTGTGGTCTTGGCAGCCAAGTAAGACAAGTAGAAAATGGCCCAGTATTGACAATCTCCCAACAGACTGTAAGCATTCTTTACACTCCCCTTGTTTCCTCTGGCTCCCCTGTCAGGGCTCCCCACCTCTGGGAGTGCTTTTAACCCTCAAGTTCTCTTTGGTATGAGTTAAAACACCGTTAATAAAGGTTTCTTGCTTTAAGCATCTCTGGAAGGACTGCTTGTTTTGTGAGAGCCCCTTTTAAGTCCAAAGATTTCTGAGGCAACATAAAAAGCTGATACACTGATCAGGCTTTCCTTTTGGTGTCTCTTATCTTCTACATTAGATCATGTGTGTAGTAGTAGTAGTAGTAGTAGTAGTAGTAGTAGTAGTAGTAGTAGTAGTAGTGGTAGTGGTAGTAGTAGTTAGTAGGTGATTTCCAAAATGGAATCCATTCCACTTTTTTGTTCTTTTAAAATTCTGGGTCCATATCATTGTCCATTTGTTCTTTCTGTCACAGCTAGATGGATACATACATACATACATACATACATATACATATATACATGACAGAGATAAGGACAGAGAAATATAGAGATACGTAGAGGCAGGTCCACATATGCATGCACACATACATACGTACAATGCCCTAACTCCACGGTCTGCCCATCCAATTATCTTTCATAGTCTGGACAATAGGCATTCTTTATCCATTTAGTTTTTCTGTGTGAATTATAAGGCCAATCTCTTGTGAATGCTCATGGATCTCACTGAACAAGACATTGTAGTGTCCCAGGGCTTAAGCAAATAGAACACCATTCACCAACACAGAGAATTTCACTATCTATGAACAAACTTAAGTTCCATTTGTATTTATCTAGCTCCTTTTCACTAACTTCCATGACGGTAGCAAATGCCTTTGGCACATGTCCATTTACCTTTTTTTTTATGCCTCACTTGATAATAATTTTCAATGATCAAAAGATCATCGAACAAATGGTATTGATGGTTCAGTTTTTTGTGGGATTTTGTATGATCTTAGCAGATGCACAAGAGATATGTTTTTGGAGGAGCCTTCAAGGCCACATTTTACTTTACTGAGTCAAATGCTTTTTTTGGTCATAAACAAGAAGAAACAGTGCATTCTTATGTATCTTTTCACTTTTCATTCAATTGTCTGACTGAAAATGTAGACAGATAAGGAAAATGTCTGGCAAACCTGTTTTACACTTATGTTTTAATGCCTTCCGTGTTACACAGATCGGTCTCGTGAAGATTTTATAAAGATGGAAAAAAGGGAATATTGATTGGTAGCTGGTGATGTCTTCTCAGTTGCCTCCTTTGCTGATGTGACCATCTGTAATCTTTTCCATCCTTTTGGAAGCCTTCCTTCTTTAAGATATCTTGAAAAGTAATCCGTGGCTGCCTTTCCAATTCTGTCACATTTAGGACAGAGCTCTGTAAATATTTAAGCAGATTCAGCCATTCTTCCCAGTTTCATATTCTGACAAGTCCAAGGTCTCCCACTGCATCCAGGGTCATCTCTAGTCGTCCTCATCTATATCTTGCCACTAGACCCAGATGGTTTTGGAGGAGAGAGTGAGGCAGGTGACTTTGCACAGCCCTCCCTCACTTAAATCCAATTGACTTTTTCATCACCTCCCTGATGTCACGGGCCTCTTCTAGACAGAGGAACAAACAACAGTAATAATCTGTACTGCTCTTCTCAGCTAATCTCCTTGAAATAGCCATCTACACTGGCTGCCTCTGCTTCCTTTCCTCTTACCCTGTTTTAAACCACTCTGCAGTCTGACTTCTAACTTCATCATCCAACTGGAACTGTTCTCTCAAAAGTTACCAAAGACCTCTTAATTTCCAGATCTAATAGACTTCTCTGAATCTTCATCTTCATCTCTTTGACCTCACTACAGTCTTTGATACTATCCATTCCCTTCTTCCCTTGAATACTTTCTCTGCTTTAGGTTTTTGTGACGTTGTTCTCTTCTGGTTTTCCTTGAGGTTCTGTCCTAAGCCCCCTTCTCTTCTTCCCCTATACAATCTCTCTTGATGAGCTTATCAGTTGTCAGTTATCATTCAATTGAGCTTATCAGTTATCAGTTATCATTCAATTATCATCAATTAAATGAGTTCAGTTATCATCTATAGACAGATGATTCCTAAATTGAAATGTCCAATCCTAATCTTTCTCCTGATCTCAAAGTCCTCATCATCAGCTGGTTTCAGAATATCTCAAACTAGGTCTCCCATAGGGATGTCAAACTCAACATGTCCAAAAGAGAATTCGTTATCTTTTCTCCAAAACCTTTCCCTCTTTCAGACCTCCCTGTTACTGTCAAGGGTACCACCATTAGGCAATCTCATTATATGAGATTCCTCTTTCCATATCGATACCACTAAGCAAGGTGCCTGGTACATAGTAGACTCAATTGCTCAAGAGCATCAATTGCTCAATTGATCCTCCTAATCTCCAAGTCTGGAAATCTCAGTGTCATCCTTTATTCCTCTCTCATACTCATTCCTCATATTCCATCTGTTGCCAAGTCTTGTCATTGCTACCTTAACAACCTCTCTCAAATATGTGCTTTTCTCTCTACTCCCACAGCTACCACTCTGGTCCAGGCCCTCATCATTTCACACCTGGTCTATTGAAATATCCTGCTGGTTGGTTTCCCCCAAAGTCTCTTTAATTTATCTCAGTTGCCAAAGAGATTTTTCCTAAAATCAGATCTAACTGTGTCACTCCCCTACTCAAAAAACTCCAGTGAACCACCTAATACCTCCAGGACCAAATATAAGATCCTCTAGCATTTAAATGCCTTCACAACCTGGTCCTTTTCCATCTCTTAGATCTCCATATAGTTTAACTCTCCTTTACTTGCTTAGTGCTCTGATTGAGCAACATTGGCTTTCTTTTTGTCCCACATACATACCATCTTCCATCTCCATGCCTTTTCACTGACTGTCCCTCATGCCAAGTACTCTCTCCCTCCTCACCTCTGCCTCCTGGCTTCCCAGAATTCCTTTAAGATATAACACAAATTTTATCTTCTGTAGGAGGTTTTTCCTGCCCATCTCTCTATTCCCCATGTCATCCTTGCTAATGCTTTGCCTCAGAGATTACCTTCCTTTTGTACTGTATGTATCTTTTTATGTATTTGCATACTCTCTCTCCCATTAGAATGAGAGCTCTTTGAGGGTAGAGATCAAGTTTTTGTCTCTCTTTGTATCTCCAAGACTTAGCACAGCACTAGAGTCCCACATTACCAACTAACAATACAGTTTGTTGACTGCCTGACTCCAACCTCCAAGCCAGCCATCCCACTGTACCATGCCGCTTCTCTAAAACAAAACCAAGCTAGTATCCTGACCAGGAACCGTCCTTTCACTTAGCAACCACTTCTACCTCCCTATTTCTAGCATATATAGAAAGAACATCAATTTGGATGTGATTCATTTCCTCCAGAAATGTATCAAAGAGTTGGTTGTTGGACCAAGAACTCACACTGGGGACGCCAACTGTTAAATTCATGTGTTGGGGTAGTCTAAAAATGATGCGGGTCTTAATGCCTCCTGCGCCACTTCTTTAATGCGTCATTACCGTCACAACAGGCACATAGAATAGAGGGACACTGTATGTTTTCATCTATTCCACAACTAAGTGAGGTGGCTCCAATTAAACAACTCATCACGTAAGAGTTGATCTTCAGGAGATGAGCCTGGGATCAGCCTAATCAGTGGTCAACAGAGCAATCCATCAAACAACAGGCATTTATTAAGCACCGACTGCATGCCAGGCATTGTGCTAGGCTCTGGGAAAATGAGTTCAAAGAATAAAACAATCTCTACTCTCAAGGAGCTTATTTTTAATGGAGACAAGTGCATAAATACATTTCACATAAATATAAATCAGGTAAGTGCAAATATATTCAAAGTAATTAGATGAAAGGTAGCTTGGGAGATAGAGCAATAGCATTTGGGAAGAATCAGGAAAAATTTCATACAGAATATGGTGTTTAAGGTGCATAGGAGGGAGAATCCATGAGGCAGAGAGAAGGAGGGAAAGCAGTCTGAGCATGTGGGATGGCCAGTGGAGTGATATGGAAATGGAGACAGAGCGGAGAAAGAAGGCTAGTCTGATTGGGTCAAAGAGTGAAGGAGGGAGAGTAGTAACACAGTGAGGCAGCAAGGGCAGTATGGGGCCAGGTTGTGTAGGGAAGGGAGGAAGAAGGGAGGGATGGAGAAAAAGAGGAAATAATGGAAGGAGGAAGGAAGGAAGGAAGGAAGGAAGGAAGGAAGGAAGGAAGGAAGGAAGGAAGGAAGG
>JAQQSW010011882.1:0-12653 GCA_028646575.1 Pseudocheirus occidentalis | reverse complement strand
CTAAGGGCTCCAGCAGCTGAGAGGGCCCCAGCGATTTGGGACAGAGCTTTCCCCCTCCAGGAAGCAGAGTTCCACAGAGCTAAAAAACCAAGCAATTAATAGACTGGCCAACATGAAAAAAAGGAAGCAGGCTAGGAACAGCAGAAAATTAAAATTCAGCACTGCTAGAAATGATCTAATCTAGAACTCCCTCATTTTATGGATGAGTAAATTCACAGTTAAATTTAGCAGGAGAATTAAGACTAGACCCTACATACTCTTACTCCTCATCCAGGAATGTAAAGGGTATTGGAACAGAACAGAGGTAGACAGGAGAAACTATGGCCATGAAAACATTTAAAGTCATGTGACCCACAAAAATATTTAGAGGATTATGAAGTTGCAAGGAACTAGAGGAAAATCATATGTGAATAGGCATCCACTCCATAATATTCCAATAGGTCACATGCCCTGTACTTGAAAGCCTTAGTGAAATAGATCATTCCATTTATTGACAGCTCCAACCACTAGGAAGCAATCCACTCTTTTAAATGTAAATCTGCTTTTCTTTACAACTTCTCTTTATGTAATGGAAAAAGCACTGGGAATAAAGTCAGAGAAACTGGCTTTGAATCCCAGTACTGCTACTTTGCACCTGTGTAACCTTGGTCAAATCATTTGGCCTCAGAGGACCTCAGTTTCCTTATGTGTTAGATGAGGGGGCTGATCTACACCATCTCTAGGATCCTTTCTAGTTCTAAATCCCACGATTCTGCCTCCTAAATACTGCTGTTCACCAAAGCTTTATCCTGAGTCCTCTTCTCTTCTCGCTCTCTTTTCTCTCCTTTGGTGATCTTATTAGCTACCCCATATTCAATTTTCATCTCTATGCAAAGGACTCCAAAATTTATAGGCCCCATTCTCATATATCCACTGAACTCCAATATCGTATTGCCAAATATCAGTTGGTATCTCCATCTTGATCTAATCTTTGGTCACCCCATCTAACTCAAATAAGTCCAAAACTGAAATAAATCATCTTTCTTTACAATCTGTCCCTCTTCCAAATTTACCTTCTTCTCTCCATCCTACCACCTCTCCCAGCCCTCTTGGTTTATCATCTCTTGAGTCATCCTTAAGATTTTTCTCTCTGGGGAACAAATTACCTAGTCGAATTGATTCTACCTTCCCAGTATTTCTGGAATAATCACTGCCCAGAACAATTTCTTACAACCTCTTACCTGGGCTATGCACAATAGCCTCCTAATTGATTTTTCTACTTTCAATCTCTCCCTTTCTCCAATCCAACCCCCACGGGGCTACCAAAATAATCTTCCTAAGGCATAGGTCTTACCATGTTACTTTCTTACTCCAAAACTTTCAATGATTTCCTTTAGTTCTGGAACAAAATACAAACTCCTCAGTCTGTAATTTAAAGTCTTCCACAACCTAGTTCTAACATACCTTTCCAGCCATATGTTAAACAGGCCTGTTTGCTCTTAATTAGAACTTGGGAATCCATCTCTCAGCCATCTTCCTAACAACTGCAGAAAGTACTTCCTCATGCCTATAAAGCACCTTCTCTTCACCTTCCCCTCTCAGAAACCTCACCTAACGTCGAGTCTGAGCTTAGGTTTCCTGCCCTTTCAAGTTCCTCCTATCACTGTAAGCCCCACCCCCATCCCTTGGTAATGTTCACCCTCAATTTAAATTTCCAAATATTTACTAATCAGTGTTGAACCTGAATAGAATATAAATTCCTTGAGGGTCAGGACTCTTTTTTAATGTTTTTTTCTAGGCCTAGAACAGTGACTGGTAAACATTAGGCCTTAATAAATAAATAAATGCTGAACTGAATCCTACTCCCTGATCCTTATTCTGTCTCTGTGGCGAAAAAAAAAAAAGACTAGTCGTTCCTTCCACATATGTTCCTTAAAATAAATTGAATTCTTCATGATAGCCTTCCAAGACTGCACCAAAAAAACAAACCAAACTGAACAGACAAAAAAACATTCCCTAACTCCTCTCCTGGTTAAATTTTTTAGTTTTCAATAGTATGGTATAGTCTCTAGCTGAAGTTAACAAGATAAGACAATGTCACCTAGAATGTTCAACTCTCACCAGGCTAATGGAATTCGAGTTTCTGATGGATAACAGAACCAGAATTTAAAGAAGGTAGATACAGGTTGGAGAGTTCATTTTTCATTCAAGTACAGAGCTAGTCTAAAGTTAAGCCTATGACTTGGGAGGTGGAGCAATCTTTCTACCCATCCTTATTTCTTCATTAAGGCCTGGACTCCTGCCTTTTCATTAATTTATGCCTAAAACCACCACAGCAGAAGTCTATCTAGGACCTTCTCAAAGCTCTTCAGAATCCACCATTTCTTTAGCCCAATCTTAATTCGGTTACCAAAAAGCTTTCCCCTATATCCAACTGGTATTCCCCCTTATTTAACTGGTTTCCATGTATTCTTTGATCTTATAAAAGAAAGCTATAAAAATAGAGTTATCATCACCTTTGCCTCCTCTTCAACCATAAAGCGCTTAAAGACAGTAACTATATTTTAATTTTTTTTCTCGAGTTAAACCTTCTTACCATCCTATCATCTCTCCATACTGGGCCTATTTTCTGTTCCTTAAATCATTTATTTGTATAGTCCTTTTATGGCTTATCTTTTCGTATTTTTTCAACATAATTATTTAAAAACCTTTTATTCCTACTGTGCATAATTCACTTACTAAATACTGAGAGAGACAGAAAGTAAATAAGAATCAGTCCCTACCTGACAGTAGCTTACATCTTAGTAAGAATGGCTGATGTGTAAACAAATATCTCTAACACCAAAAGATCAAGTAGCTGAAAGAGATAAAGGCCAAATACACTGGTTGATGGAGAGAACACCTGTGCCTGAGGAGCTTGGGGAGGAGGGAGAAATTCAGTTGGTCCTGGAAGGATTCACAGGATCTCAGCAAATGGAGAGGAAAGGGAAGGTCATTCAAAGGTGTTATGAAGCAAGTAAGCAAAGGCACATGGAAAAGAAAATACAGGGTATGATCAATAGAATGGCAAATAGACCAGTTTTGATGGAACAAAAAAAAACATACACATATAAACACATATATGCATACATAAACATATATACATATATGCATAATAGATATACATACAATGCAAAGATACTAAACACAAAATATTACAAAATAGTTAATACAAGGTAGTTTGGGAAAATGACCACTAGCAATTGGTGGGAGATTAGGGAGGAGAAATAAAGAAAGGCCTCATTCCAAAAGGTGTTGCTTGAGCTGTCTTAAAGAAGCTTTACGACATAAGACATGGAGACATAAAACTGAAAAGGGAGATTGGAACCAGATTGCAGAGAACTTAGCATGCCAAGGTAAGGGGTCTGGACTTTCTTCACTCGGCAATGAGAAGCCATGGAATATTTCTGAGCAATAGCGTGTCATAGGCAGAGCTGTATATTAGAAAGATTAACAAAGTTTTAAAGGATGTCTTAAATGACACAGAATGAAGTCATCACTTTAATAAGTTTAAATATGAAGGATGTATGATCCATAGAACGTAGCAAAAAGCATCATGCTGTAGGGTGGCATTTTGGGGCTAGCTGGTGGCACAGTGGATGGAGCACTGGACTTGGAGTTGGGAAATCTTGAGTTCAAATCCTGCCTCAGACATGTACCAGCTCTCTATATCTCTGAGTAAGTCCCTTAACATCTATATACCTCAATTTTCTCATCTATAAAATGAAGATAAAATGGCATCTACCTCCTAGGTTGTTTTAAAAAAAATGATGAGATATTTGTAAAACACTTTGTAAACCTTAAAGAATGATATAAATGTTAGCTACTACGATGATAACTATGTTGATGTTATTGATGATGATGATGATGATGATGATGACGATGATGATGATGATGATGACTCCCTCCTTTTAGGCTTTAAGAAAGAACTAGTATCTATGTATATAGACCCCAGAATGCAGTGTAATTAAAATTTCAAAGAAACACACTTTTAGGCACAGGGCAAGGGAAAAAAATCCTAACATTTAGAGCTATCTAAAAGTACACTAGGCTGCCTAGGGAAGTAGTAGATTCCTGGTCACTGGAACTCCTCAAGATAAAACTGAACAAACATTATCCCTGGGTGGATCAGTAGACAGAATGTTGGACCTGGAATCAAGAAGACCCAGGGTCAAATGTTAACTCAAACATGTACTAGCTGTGAGATGCTACGCAAGTCCCTTATTCTTTCAGCCTCAGTGTCCTCACCTGTAAAATGAAGGTATTGCTCTCAATAATCTTATGATAACTTTTAGACAGGATTATTGTTTAGCTATAGATAGAAAAGAAGCCCTTTGACTCTCTGAAAGATCCCATGCATACCAACACATTCCCAACACATCATTTCTTTGCAATTACAAAAAACTGCTACAAAACTTTAACTACAAAACAACTAAGCCAAGTGTGCTATTATGAATGTAATAGCATATTACTATGTAATAGGAAAAGATGAATATGGGGAATTGAGAGAAACATGAGAAAGGCCTCTATAAACTGATACAAGGTGAAAAAAACATCAGAAGAACAATATACACTATGACTTCAATAATAAAATGGAAAGAACAGTAAGGAAAACCAATCTTTAAGCAACTAAAACAAGAACTTTTACTCCTAAAGAAGTAATGTCTTGATAGAGAGGTAGGAGTCTACAAAAAAAATGAGCATAAGATCTTTAAAAGGAAGGACTCGTGGTGTTTTTTATCTTCATATTCCTAGCCCTCAGTATAGTTTTTACACATATTAGCTATTTAATTTAAAAAAAACTTTTTGAAAGAATGAATTTGATGTAAAACCAAAAGATATTGGTAAAGTTTTGGGGGAAAAAGTGACCCATACATATTTTCTTTTATAATTTCCATTAGAACACATATTTATAACTAATGGCAGTTATGACAACTACTGTATACAGAAGAAATATTGTATGAAGTCTTAGACCAAAAGAAATCTCAACTAAATATCTTCATTTGACCAGAAATCTGGAACCAGTGGAGTTTGGCCAGGGCTACTCAATGCTGAATCAGCACTCTCTTCACACTATCCTGTCAGTTTTCATGATGAGTATAACAAATTAGTGCCTCTCTCTGTCAGTCAATTAGATTTTGTGCATATGGAAGGTGTCAAGATAATTTTATAGGCAGCAGTCCTTGTACAGAGTCGCTAGCCTCAAGCTCCTCTACTACTCTGTCAAGGCTATGTGTAATCTACCTGGACACACACCTAAGTTACCACCTGGCTGCTGATGAAAAAAGAAAAATGAGGGGCAGCTAGGTGGTGCAGTGAATAGAGTATCAGCCCCGGATTCAGGAGGACCTGAGTTCAAATCCAGCCTCAGACACTTAACACAAAAACCAGCCATGTGACCTTGGGCAAGTCACTTAACCCTAACTGTCCTCAAAAAAAAGGGGGGGAAAAAAAGGAAAATGAGGAAATCACATATATGGTTTCCAGGGTATCATGATTTCCTTACCTACTTGGCATGACAATGGGACCCTCCTACTTACTTAGTATGGTATGTTACATTCACTCTCTATTTAAGTGTTCTTGATGTTCCAGATATAATCAAAACAAAAGCTTGACTTTTTTGTCTTACCTCTAGTTTTTTAGACTCTCAGAGGAATGGAGAAAAACCACCTCATTGAAAAAGGTACCATTCACCAAACTGCATCTAGCATATCTACAAAGATCTAATATTATCCTTGGGGGAAAATGAAGAATAAGATAGCATCTTATTGTGATGATTAAAAAAAAGAAAGAGATAGAAAGAATAGCCATCTATAAGCTCAAAAATTACCATCACTAAGACCCAGATCTCAAGTCTATTGTGTATGAGAGTCATATATAACAGGGGCCTCTGGCCTATGCACACTGAATGGGTTCATATCCACAGTTATTTCCATGAA
Source organism: Pseudocheirus occidentalis (assembly GCA_028646575.1). Taxonomy (NCBI): domain Eukaryota; kingdom Metazoa; phylum Chordata; class Mammalia; order Diprotodontia; family Pseudocheiridae; genus Pseudocheirus; species Pseudocheirus occidentalis. The sequence continues at coordinate 6,696 of JAQQSW010011882.1, read as the reverse complement.
TGAGGACCAAATTGATTGAGGACTCTGTATCTCAAAAGTTTATGGTTCAAGAATGATGACTGATATACATCATGCACATAAGGAATGCAGTTCATATAAGAGGTAGTATGATATAGCGAAATTTGGAGTCAGAAGTTGTTGTTTAATCATGTCTAATTCTTTATGACTCCATATGGAGTTTTCTTGGCAAAGATATTAGAGTGGTTTGCCATTTCCTTCTCCAGTGGACTAAGGTTAAGTGACTTGCCCAGGATTTGAGCTCAGGTCCTCTTGAATCCAGACCCAGCACTCTATGCACTAAGCCCCCTACTACCATCCTAGCACTGCTGTTAATTGCTTCATGTGACCTTGGGAACGTTATTAAGCCTTTCTAGATATCAATTTCCTCATTTATAAGGGTAAACTATGATGACTCTAAAGGCCCCTTCCAACACTGAATCTTTGATTCTGTAGGCAAATTAGTGATGTGACATATAGAAACTGGAGGCAAATACTGATACCTGAGCAGACAAGACTGAAAGATAATTAACAAGATGGCAACTTTATCCCATCCCTACCTAAGCTGTGTACTTGTGACTGATTCAGTATCATCTCTACCATTATTTCCTGAACTGCTTCCCATAGTTATCACAATGGGGATTCCTCCTCTACCCACCTCACAGTTTTCACTAACTGACTAAACTAAGAGTACAGCTCCTGGACTTTGGAAAAAAAAGAGACCGGCTATCATGGGAAGGAGCAGAAAGAAAGCTGAATCATCAAATGGCAAAACACTTCTATCAAAACCTACCCCTACACCTCAGTCTCTCGATGAGTAACCACAGACTCTTATTGTTACTGTGGCGCTCATACCTCTCATTAAGCTGCCCACCTGCTCACACTGGTATTAATGTTCTTACCACCAAGCACATTTCTCTCAGACTCCTACATGGCTATGCATGGAGAACACGTGGTCCCCTTTTAACAGCAAACTGACACACAAAAACAAGAACTAATGAGGCAGCTGACTTCAGAGGTACCAGCTAATCCATAAGAAAGTAACTCTTCCTTTGAGGACATGACAGGAAGGAAACACAGTATGTAGTACTGTGCACAGAGAAATCAGCTTCTTCCACCAACAGAGGATGACTGTAGTTGTGTGGCTACCAGATCTGTTTTCATCCTGTTCTATACTCTTGAATGTAAGACTCTGCCGCAGACACCCAAAAGATGAAAGTCAAAGTTTAGTTTCCAAGCTGTTGCAAAATTTGCCTTTATCGATCATTAGCCATCTGCAACCCAAAGGTTGTTATTGTACAGATTAAATAGATATTTCTCTGGTACATGAACTTTGAGGGAAAAACTGCCTGGGCAACAAGGAATCCTTTACTCTTCAGAATTAATCAACAACTTTCTAAATCCACATGTCCTTCCCGCAAAGACCTGTATACCAGTTCACAAAAACAACCAAGATACTCATAACGAGGCGCATGTTTTTGAATATGGCCAATATGGAAATTTATTTCACTTGATTATGCACATTTGTCATAAGAGTTTTGTTTGGACTAGTCCAAAGGTATTTGATGATGGTTTAGATGGTACTCCTATTTTATTCCATAATTAATCATTCAGTTTTTGTTACTGAGCCTTGGAGCTGTTTGGGAGAGGAACTATTTTGCATATTGGGTGGGGAGAAATCTCTATCCATTAAAATTGATTTTGATTTTATAGTTCTTCACAATAAAATTGCACTGGTTTTTTTTTCAGTGAGGAGGGAAGATGGGAGGAAAAGTACCTATAAATTGAATAATAACATTTAGTTTTAGAAAAGGAAATTATTTTATGCTTCGGGAACAAGAATAGAATTTCTTTTCTTTGACAGGAGTTCTCTGCCTTACTATGGGGGTAGTTCAGACAGTGACCTCAAACCAACAACCCTAGAGGATATATCTTATGAAGACAGCTCCAAAAACTAAAATTCTATTCCAATGATACTTAATGAAGGACTAGTCCAAAAGTATTTAATGCCATTTTAGCTGCTGCCACTACTTTACTCTTTAATTAATCATTCCATTTTTGCACTTGAGCCCTGAGGCAGTTCAGGGGATGAGCTATTTTACATATTGGGGAGGGGGGAGAATCACTACAGCTCCATTAAAAATTGATTGTAGCTTTATACATCTTCCTTACCAGAGAACTATGCTACAGTTTTTTCAAAGATGAAAAAAAATCTTAAATATAATAAATTACTTGATGATTTTAGGAAAGTCAGCAGGTATTAATTCATGGAGGATGTTTCCTTACTAAAGCCCATACTGTATAAAGAAGGCAGCCCTTGCCTCCCAGTGTCCTTCAGACCATTTGTACTCAGATTTCAATAGTCTTGTTACACACCACTGTGAAATCCCTGTGTCCCCAAAGTATTTTCTGTGTCAAATACAATTTCCCTCTTGGAATGTGTTCATTACTCAACACATCAGCTTAAAAGATGCAAATAAAATGTTCTAATTTTCAGAAAGGTGAAATGTCAGACATATTTATACAGGGCAGAAAAATTTTCTGAAAGTAAAGATATATCTGAAAAGGACGATTGATAAAGTACATGTTATAAAGCATGCTATTGCTGAAATAGGCTGAACTACATTCTTGTTTAAAATGCACTCTGAGACATAAAGACAGCAAAAGGCCTAAACCTCAGACATAGAGCCAGAGGAAAAAAAATAGCATCAATTATCATGGAGAGAAAAATAGGGCACAGTATGTCAGGATCATGAGTAGAAATCTGTTCAGCCCTATCCTTTGGCTCAGTTTCCTGGGAGGAAACTAGAGGGCCACAGGCTGTACTTAAAAGTAGTATGCTTTTTAAAAAAAATAAATAAATAAACAGGGTGTGGTGGGGAGAGTTATAAGACTATTCCTACTATAATACCCTTGGGTAAAGAAATTAAGAGTAGTTAGAGCTTCTAGCCACATTAAAGAAAAGATCCTGGAAACAAATTATATCCATTCCACATTTTAGAACATTCTAAGTAAAATTTTGGGAGGTGGATAAGGGACTAAATCCCATCGAGTCTGACATAATGGGAACCATTTCCCTAGAGAAGCTTTTCAAGTACCAGTTTCCCAGCCACATTGACCATATAGGGAGGGGACAGAAGGCTATTGGTCTGGTTCAAAGCAGTGACTGGAACAGAATAGGTAATTAACAGTTATTTAATTCAATTTCTGATATGATGGTTTTTGCTTAGAAATTTGGTTCTCCAATAACTACTCATGCCCACCTAATAAACCTTATTCCCTTATCACATTGTTTTTCCTTTTCTTCCCAAATGCAATATAAAGTACTTTAAGCTTAAAATCCCTAGAAGTACTTTGTAAACCTTAATGTGCTATAAAATGTGAGCTACTGTGAACAGTAGGATTGTTATTAATAGTAATACAACCAGACCCAGAACCAGCAAACATTCACTGAGTGGAGCAAGAATGCTATTAAACAGCACAAAACTGTTCAGCTTAAAAAAGAAGAAAAAAACTTCAATATTTTAAGCTGCCCAATGGAGAGCGTTCTGTTGTGCCCTCCACACTCAGAAGTCTCCAGAGTCAGCTCCTCTTAAGGACAAGGCTATGACAATAAATCTGCCATGAAACCCCAAGAGACTGGGGGAGGGGCATAAAAGGATACCATTTGGTTGTGTTGTTGCTTGGTTTCTTTTGTGTCAAAGACAAAACAGCAAGGGAAAGCAAGGGAAAAAAATGGAGCTATGTGTACTGAGCACAAGTCTCTCATCACCCCCAAGCAAAACTGCACGCTCTTTTCAGGAAAAGCTTAAGTTACCATAAATGTCCCCACTCCAGAAAGCAATACAAATAAATAAAGCTACTTTGTCCTTCTTTTCAACTGAATTTTATAAGTATTGTTTGGAGGGCGGGGTTCATCTGAAGGCAAGCAGACACCACCAAGGCAGCCTGGCCATTTGGTAATTGGCATGGGTAATCTTGACTTTCACCTTCCATTTGGGAAACCTGTGGAACCCGTTGGAACCATCATAGCTGAGGGTGCCAAAGTAGGAAACACCAGGGAGCCCTGGTTCTGGAACTGATCCAGTGTCCACACTGAAATCAATAAGAATTCTAGCCAGGGATTCTGCCCTTAGGACCCTAACGCTGCTGAACCATTAAGGTGTAACACCCCCATTAAGAGATGTTGGGAAGTGCATCTGGGAGGTCTAAAGGGAGCCTGTAGGGAAAAAAAGTGTGCATCTTACTAGATTCATCACCAACCAACTGTGGTGACCTCAGATTCCCCTCCCATATTGTATATATAACACTGCCTACCCCCAATTTTGGAGACCACCTAGAGAATAAGTACCCCAAGGAGATTCCAGCACTTTAGCTTTGAACCAGACAGCGTCTGGCTCAGTGCTAAGTGAAGGCTGTCTCTCCTGAGGTTACGGGGATCTATTCAGTCCCCCAACCTTCAAGAGCCCTACGGATGCGCTGTAATTCAGGCTGGCGGCGCTACTCTATCTGAACCTACACCTCATCTTTCTTCTCCCTCCACAGCCCCCTAACCTCAAAAACAAATAAGGAAGCCCTAGGCAACAATTTTCAACTTCTTTTCCCGGTCCAAAGACCTGTCGATCCCTATTAGGGGGTCGAAAGTGACCTCTCCTTCTCCTTCTCTCTTGAATATTTATTCTAAAGTTAACAGTCCCTTCCCTCTCACCGGCGTCCTACACACAATTTCAATGACTGTTAGTATTGTAATCATAGTCATTAAACGGCAGAGATTGCTAAGGCTACATACCTTTTTACCTTGGACAACCTAGGATTTTCCCTCCAAGCTGACTTGACTGACTGCAACATCCACCCCACTGTCCTTTCCAGAAGACATTGAGGATCCTTAGGGTGCCCCAGAGCTCTCTAATTGAGCTCAGGGGGGAAAAGCTAGGGGTATAGTGGAAGGTCCTGGCCACGAGAACAAAGTGCGCAGCTGCCCAAATCGCCCAGTCCCCAGCCACCCACCTTTCCAGACTCGGATCTGATTTCTCCATTGGAGTTACCCAAATTACCTTGTCTTAGTCAGCTGAGGTCTCCTCAAGTTCCCTAAGCGCTGCCCATAGTTCTAAGATCTCTCCTCTTCTCTAAGTCAGAGGTGAAATGAGAGCCCCTTCGGGAGCTTGCGGGACCGCCTGGGAGCTCGCACCGAAGACAGGGAAAAAGTTCAGAGTCCAAGCAGGCGGCGGCAGCTCCTCCAAACCCTGGTGAGCGCGCGCGTGCCCGTCCACGCCCGCCGTAACCAACCGGCTCCCGTGGAGAGAAGCTGCCAGGGACTTGAGGCGTGGAAAGGCCAATTTTCCCTCCCCAGACTGCCTGTGTTGGTGGTGCTCTCCGGTCCAGCTCCCCTCCTTAACCAAGTGGGTCCCAGGTAACACGGGAGCACAGGGCGGGGCAACGACTCAGCCTGGACTCACCTGGGGCGTTGGCTCTTACTGTTTTTCTCGTGTCCCCCCCCCCCCTTACACATCTTTGGGCCCCTAAGACCTCCTCCCCGGGGTCGCCACCCTCTCCCTCATCACCTGGGCCAGACTCACCATCAGCTGTAGCCAGCGCAGGGGGCACGTGCTTTTCTTCTCACGCCAGCTGCAACTTCGAGGGCAGGTCAGCCCTTGAGGTTCCCGGCCCCGGTCCTGGTCAGGCAACCAGGGCCCCTCTCCCACTCTCTTCCCCACCCACTCCCCAGAAGGCCGATTGGGCTTAATCGCAGCTCGCTGACTTATAGCTCACTTCAGGCTGGGGAGCTGCGGAGCGCACAGCCCTTGGGCTTTGGGGTCGCGGTCCTGGTCCCAGTCCGAGATCCCGGGGCGCCCAAGCCTCTCTGTCCTGGAGCGCACAATCTCCTCCTTCGCCTCTTTTTCTCCTACTCTGCCCTGCCTGGTTCAGGAGAGGAAGGTTTCTTCCACCGGATGTGGGGCGCACCTCTGCCTCTTCCAGATGTGGGGCAGAGTGCTTTCTATCCCTCCTCTTGTTCCCGGGTTGCACAGGTCAGTCCTTTCCTTGCTATTTAGCTTCCTCGTACGCTGCTTAAGGGGACCGGCAGAGTGTGCCTCTCCTATCCCAGTTATGTGCTTAGCCCTAGGGGTTCGGAGGTTGAGGGATTTTCCCCCCACCCCTCCTGCTCCCCTCTTGGGGCTCGGGCTTCCCCTCCCCAAGCTAGTCCCGGCTTCCCAGCAGCAGTAGCTGTTTCGGCGCGGCGGCGGCAGTAGCGGCGACTCCACCGGCCCGAGCTGGAGGTGGCAGCGTAGGCTTCAACAGGGACAGAAAGGAGGTGACCTTCAAACCCTGCGCCCGGAGGTGGGGGGGGGGAAGAGTAAAGGAGGTGGCTGGGGCGGGGGGGTGTCTACGCGCGCCCAGCTGCACCAGAACAGCTGCTCCGGCCGCCCTAGGTAGGGAGGCGGGAGAGGGTGAAGAGGCAGAGGCGATTAAAAGAGGGGAGAGAGAGATAGAAAGAGAAAAAGAAAGAGGTAGGGAGCAGCCTAGGCAGCTAGAGCCAAAAATAATCGACGCGAGGGAGCGCCCCCGCACACACACACATACACACACGCCGCCGCCGCGGTCACGCGTGCAGCCCCAGATTTGGGGACAGCGGCGGCTGCCGGAGTTGCAAGGTTTCTCCACAGTCCCGGTTGCCGTCCTTTTTTTTTTTTTTTTTTTTTT
>JAQQSW010011881.1:0-12653 GCA_028646575.1 Pseudocheirus occidentalis | reverse complement strand
ATCATTGCAAGATCCCTAAGGATAGTAAGGCATCATGAAATAAGAGTTGGAAGAGACCTTAGACCTCTTCTAGTTCTACTCTTTCAGTTTACAGACTAGAAAACTGTGACCAAAAGGGGTATACTGACTTAGTCATGGTCATATGTGGACGAGCTGGAGTTCAAACCAGATGTTCCGATTCTAAGTTAAGTGCTTGTTATAATCTTTATCAAAGTGCTTACCTTCTAAAGGAGAGGGAGAAAAGGAAGGGGAAAAGGAAGAGAATTTGGAAGATTATAACAAATTATTTTAAAATAAATATTAAAATTATTTTACATGTAATTAAGAAGAAATTAAATAAAACATCCTTAAAAAATCATAATTCCTCTACATTTTAGCACAGTGCCCATAACATGGTAGGGGTTTAATAAATGCTAGCTGACTGACTGGTTTCATGATATATTGCATCCAACTTTCTGCTGATGCGTCCCTATTAGACATAATATTAAATTAGTATTAATGTGAATTTCTATTTTGCATAAAAACTGACATCTAAGCCACTTTGCTCACTGAGCTACTAGAACAAGGTATGCCACAGATCTCATGTTGGCCATAAAGACCAGTGATTGAGGAAAGTTCAGAAGAGGAAATTAGAAAATGCTGTTTTTAGACATGAACCAAATTCTCAAAACAAGGATGATAACAGCAGAACTTCCATATACTGCAATGTCTAGTCAATCTTTTTCTACCTTTGTAAGTGTAAACTCCACTTCTGACAACTACTACCCATGGCACCTTGGGAAAATCACCTTCCCTGGGGCCACAGTTTCCTTATCTCTAGAATGGGGAAGAGATATACTCAATTAACCCCTGGGGTCTCTTCCACTTTTAGCTCTAAAATTCTATGAGTGGATAGAATGCCATCCTGCAGTCAGAAACTCCAGGGTTCAAATATGGACTCAGAAATTACTAGATATGTAACCTCAAGCAAATTACTTAGCCTCTGTTTGCCTCAGTTTCCTTATCTATAAATGGAAGATAATAAAAGCATCTAGCTCACAGGATTGTTATAAGGATAAAATGAGATGATAATATTAAAATACCATAATAGGCATTACATAAATGGTGGTAGTCTTAGCAGTAGGAGTAGGAGTAGCAGCAGCAGGAGCAGCAGTAGTAGTAGTAATTGCAGTAATACTGATGTGAACAGTGATGGTAGTAGTGGTGGTGGTGGTAGTAGTAGTGGTGGTGGCGGCGGCAGTGGTAATCATTGTCCATAAAAGGCACAAGCCAGATGGGTAGCATTCTGATTTTTCCAAGCTGATTAAGGGTCCTTGGTGGTTCTCTGGGGAGTTGAACCTGGTCACTCCCAGAAAATATGTATCTCTGAATCTTCCATAGCAATCAAAGAACAGAAGCACAGGATCTGCTTTGAACTTCAGCGCATAATATTGGGAGCAATTTTGTATGAATTATTCTCTCATTTTTTTCAAGAAAAGTAGTTGAAGGGGCAAATGAGAGGCCTAAGAACACTGTGGCAGAGAAGGAGGCAGTACAGCAATTGATCCAGCATCACTAGATTTTGTCTTTAGATTAGCTTATTTATGAAGTGACTGAGAAAATACTTCATTTCAATGAGAGATTTATGCATTTGCTAATAAAACCAGGATTTTAAAGGGCTAAAGAAGAGTCTTGTATGTCTGGAGGTTTCTACATGCCCCAGGAACTGGACACTGGAGTTTCCCAGGAGGAGTAACTAAAGTCAGTGGTGACTTTGGCTCTCCTAGTATCTGATCATTTAGGAACTCTCTATCCTGCTCTCACTATCGAGGTGAGAACTAACTGTCATGTTATGTCTATAAGGAGACTGGGGCATTAGGGGATACAAATAATAGAGTTATTGATTCCTACTTCTGTTAGTTATAGGTAAAAGGCAGAGTAACTTGGAGACTGTGATACAAGTAATCGGTACAATGGTTATCCATTCAGTTCAGGCAACCACCTACAAAGGTACTACATACATTTTTACTTGCTTATGACCAACTCTTCTCTGTCCTTTCTTCTTCTTGGGATGCATCATTAATATTTAATAAATTCAATCACATTTGGTTCCTCTCTCCTAAAACTTGCCTCCCATCTGAACACTTATGTCTTAACCTCACTTAATTTCAGAGGTTTGATCCATCCCCAGGACAAATGGTTCAAGTTATCTCATCTCAGGGTGAAGATGAAAGTCCCCCATACTGTGACATCCTAACACTGTTTTTTGCTCCCATGACTGCCCTGGTCTAGTCATCTGTTCTTTTTGTTGTTTTTGGTCTTTGATTTTTTTTTCTTATTCCCTTTTGCCCCCAAATTATCCAGTCACTCCCAGTTGTCTTAATGGTGATTGTTGTTGCTCAGTCATTTCAGTTGTATCCCAACTCTTTGTGACCCATTTAGGATTTTCTTGACAAAGACACTGGAGTATTATTTCCATTCCTTCTCCAGATCATTTTGCAGATGAAGAAACTAAGGCAAAGAGGGTTAAATGACACCCAGGATCACACAAGATCTGAGGCCACATTTGAACCAAGGTCTTTCTGACTCCAGGCCCTATGTTCTCCACCATACCGCCAGGCTGCCCAATAGTGATAGTAAGATCCATCTACTTTTGCAAAAGTATGCTTTCCACTCAATCAATAAATACTATCTAATGATATGATTTTAATTTTTATTTCAATTAATAAATGTTTATTTTCTCTTCTCATTCACCTCTACTCACAGGGGGGAAAAGCAAGAAACAAACCTTTGTAACAAATATGCATAATCAAACAAAAGACATCACTGCATCAGCCATATCCAAAAAATTGATGCATCATTCTGCATACTAAGTAAATTACCTTTCTATCAGGAGGCGGGTTGAATGTTTCATAATTGTTCAGCTGGCATTGTGATTGGTCATTGTGTTGATCAGAGTTTTTATGTCTTTCAAAGTTTTTTTTTCTTTACACTGTTGTTACTATATAAACTGTTCTCCTGCTTCCACCCATTTCAATCTATTTTTTCAATCATTTTTTTTCAGGCTGATTCCAATACTTTCTTTTTTTTATTTTAAATTTATTTATTTTTGGTTTTCCACAAGATTTTGAGTTACAGTTCTTCTCACCCCATCTTTTCCCTGCCCCCCACCCCAAAATAGCAAGCCTACTGAATACCCCTTCTCCCAATCAATTCTCTCCCCCTTCAAGCTCCTAACTTTCTGGTAGGGCAACATGGGTTTCTATTCCCCAGTACCTGTATATCTTATTTTCCAGTTGAATGTAAAAAAACACAATTTTTAAATATTTGTTTTTAAAACTTTGAGTCCCAGATTTTTTTCCCTTCTTCCCTCATCACCAACCCCAACTGGGAAGATGAGCAATTCAATATAGATTGTAAATATGTAGTTACCCAAATCATTTCCATAGTAATTATATTGTGGTAGACTAACTATATTTCCCTTCATCCTATTCCCACCCTGTATCAGCAAGCACCCTAGCACACACAGGATGGCTGCTAGCATAGGTTCTTAGATCTGCTTTTCTAAAGGAAAGGAATTCAAAATGGGTTAACAATCTTACTTTAATCAAACACGTATCATTTACCTAATTCGGGGGGAAAGTCAGCACCCTGAACTTCAGAGAATACAAACAGAATACAAATAAGTTACAAGCAGAAGTTACAAGCAGACAAACAGATCAGCAAACAGCTTCCTACTGTCTGACCATTATATCTGGTAACTTTTCAGTTACCAGAGAGGGAAGCAACCACATCTGGGTTTTTCAAAGCCAAGGGGCTCAACGGCTTCCCAGACTCTTGTGTGGCCAAATCACACAACTCTTCTGAAAGTGAGCTCTAAAGCAGACTCACATCAGTGTAAATATAGCCTTCTCCTGGATCAGAGAATGTCACAACCCTCTTGACCAACTGCCCAATCACAAAGTAATAAGGCATGGGCATTCCTAAAGAAAAAGCCTCCTGCCATGGGCTCCACATCACCACATTCAGCCTGTTAGGGAGCATAGTATGCTTTCAAATCAGGAAAGGTTCTCAGAGACACTTAAGCCTATCAAAGGGCCTAGGGGCAGGGAAGATCTTCAGATTCCTATAACATCCCCCCCCTTATTCTATTTTTTCCTTTGACTCTATCCCTTTTAAAAAATGTTTGTCGCTAACTACCCTCTCCCACAATCTGCCCTCCCCCCTATTTTCTCCCCTCTCATCCCCTACCCCTGTATTTTCCTAAAGGGTAAGATACCCAATTGAGTGTATGTGTTAATCCCTCCTTAGGCCAAATTCAATGAGAATCAGGTTGTCCCATTCCCTTTCACCTTCCTATTCTTACCCTACAATGTCAGTTTTCTCTTGCCTCTTTTATATGAGATAATTTGCTGTAATCTATTGTTCCCTTTCTTCTTCTCTCAATACACTCCACTCTTACCTCTTAATTTCATTTTTTAGATATCATCCCTTCATATTCAACTCATTCTGTGCCCTCTGTCTACATATACAGGAACATGCAAATGCCCACACTCACAAATATATTTATATACACATACATCCTTCTATACATACATATATGTATGTACATGTATATACATATATGCATATATACATATATACATATATATTCCTTTCAGCTATCCTCATACTGAGAAAAGCCTTATGAGTTACAATTATCATTTTTCCATGTAGTAATGTAAATAGTTCAACTTTAATAATTTCCTTTAGTTACATTTTCCTGTTTACTGTCTTTTGCTTCTCTTGCTTCTTGTATTTGAAAGTCTAATTTTCTGTTCAGTTCGGGTTTTTTAATCAAGAATGCTTGAAAATCATCTATTTCATTGAATGACCATATTTTTTTCCTATAGCATTATACTCAGTTTTCCTAGGTAGGTGATTCTTAGTTTTAGTCCTTGCTCCTTTGACCTCCAGAGTATCATATTCCAAGCCCTTTCATCCCTAAATGTAGAAGCTGTTAGGTCCTGTGTTTTCCTGATTGTGTTTCCACAATATTCAAATTGTTTCTTCCTGACTGCTTGCAGTATTTTCTCCTTGACCTGGGAACTCTGGAATTTGGCTATTGTATTCTTAGGAGTTTTCTTTTGGGGATCTTTTTCATGAGGGAATTGGTAAAGTCTTTCAATTTCTATTTTGCCCACTGATTCTAGAATATAAGGGCAATTTTGCTGGATGATTTCTTAAAAGATAGGGGCTTGACTCTTATTTTGATCATGACTTTCAGGTAAACCAATAATTTTTAAATTACTTCCCCTGGATCTATTTTCCAGGTCAGTGTTTTTCCAATGGTTTTTCCAATGAGATATTTCACATTGACTTCTACTTTTTAAATTTGTTTTAATCTGTTTTATAGTATCTTGATTTCTCATAAAATCATTAGCTTCCAATTGCTCCAATATAATTTTAAAGGAGTTCTCCTCTTCAATGAGTTTTGAAATTTCTTTTCCATATGTCAAATTTGGCTTTTTAAAGTATTGTTCTCCTCATTGGTTTTTCAGTCTCTTTTGCCATTTGATTTAGTGTACTTTTAAGGTGTAATTTTCTTCAGTATTTTGGGGGATCTCCTTTAGCAGGCTGTTGACTCACTTTTCATTATTTTCTTGCATCATTCTCATTTCTCTTCTCAATTTTACCTCCACTTCTCTTACTTGACTTTTAAAATCCTTCTTGGGATACTCCATGGTCTGTAACCATTTCATATTTTTCTTGGAGGCTTTTGATGCAGGAGTTATGACTCAGCTATCTTCCTTCTACTCCATGCCTTGATCCTTTTTGTTCCCAAAAAGGATTCTATAGTCTATTTGTGATTTCTGTGCTTGCTCATATTGTCAGCCAATTACTTGACTTTTGAGCTCTTTGTCATGGTAGAACTCTACTTCCAGAAGGGAGAGAGCTATGTCCCAAATTGCTGGGGAATTTGCAGCTGCTGGAGCTATTATATGGGCACCCTATCTACAGCCCCCACATGCTCTGGCTCACTGGTCACATACCCCAGGACCACCACCCAAGACCACAATCAGGATCCAGGCAGGTCAAAGCAAGAGAAATTACCCTCTTAATGGTCACTTGGTCTCCCTACAATCTGTAGACCAGGAGCTCTGGAAGCAGACATGGGGTAGCCACTACACCTCCTCTGCTTCTTGCACTTTTACTTTGTCTTTCACATTTGTGGATTGAGAAGTCTGGAACTGCCATAGCTGCTGGTGATTTACTCTTGTGAAGTTCACTCCAACCACCTCTGGTCGGAGTGACCTGGGGCTAAAACCACTGAGAAATTGGGACTGCACTAGGCTCCCAGTGTTCTGTGATGGACACTTCCTGCCAGCCTGTTGGCCCTCTTCAGCAGGAAATGTGTTTCTTTCTGTCACTTTGTAGATTCTATAACTCTAAAGTTTGTTTAGAGTCATTTTTACATGTATTGGAGGAGGTAGAAGCTGGAGCTGCATAAAGTCCTGTTTCTACTCCTCCATCTTGGCTCTGCCACCCTCCCAATACTTTCTTATACAGAGGGAAAGTTGAGGATTACATGCTAATGCAAAGTGATTGGGTAAAAGAGTATTTTCAAATTTTACTGGGTCATGTTACTTGGGCGCAGAGCTGAGGAGATCTTAGACATAATTTGAATCAATTTTCTTCTTTTAGAGTTGAGAAAAAATTGATACCCAGAGAGATTGTGACTTGCTTAGGGTCACACAGGTAGTGAATGGAAGAGTTGATACTCAGGCCCAGATGACTAACTACAAAGCCAGTGATTGTTGTGCTAAGCCAGGATGTCTCACATTATTTATATGATTTCTATTCTAGACACATTTTAATGCAAGAGGATGACTGATCCAGGCTTGGAGATGGCTACTTTGATGTTGATAAACTCGGATCATGCTTGTGAGAAGCCTATGAATACAGTCTCTTATTACTTTCATATTCTGAATCTAGTAAACACTCAATAAATATGTATTTATTACTAATAATATACTAATAATATGCTTCCCTTCCAGTACACAGAAGCCTAATATGTGTCCATTTCTTCTCCATAGCCTTTGTTTTATCCACTGAAAATTTCCTGTGTGTCCAATGAAGCCTGCCTAAGGTCCTCACCCCAGTCTCAACAACCTTGGGCTGTTGACTTCATCACAATCAGGATAATTCACTCCCATGATGGGATCATCTAAACTATGATTGTCAGTTACCTTCTTCTGCTACATGAATTAATGAAGAGACCTCTAGACTTGGCATCAGAAAGATGTGAGCTCAAATCCTGACTGAGGTTTATGTGACCCTAGGCAAGTCACTTAACCTAGTCATGCCTCAGTTTCCTCATATGTAAAGTAATAACAAAAATGATAATAGCTAGTACTAATGTAGTGTCTGCTGTGTGCCAGGCACTGTACTAAGTACTTGGTAGATAGATAGATAGATAGATAGATAGATAGACAGATCCCCTCATTTGATCTTCACAACAATAGGAGGTAGGTATGATAATATCCTTAATTACAGTTGGAGAAACTGAGACAAACAGAAGTGAAGTAACTCACCCAAGGTCACACAGTGAGTAAAAACCTGAGGTTAGATTTGTTCTCAATTCTTCCTGACTTCAGGTTCAACACTCTATCTACCATGTGCCACCTATCTGCCTCTAATGAAGGTTCTGAATGAAATGATTACCAGATTCTCTTCCAGTTCTAAATTAATACTCCTGTAATCTTCTTTGAACTTGATAGCTGGGAAGTGAAAATTCAAGAATGAATTCAGTGATTAGGTGGGAGATGGGATTCAAGTGTCAAAATCCTCAAATTAAACCTAACAGAAAGAAATTTCTCCCCTCAGAATAGTTCCCCAGTGCTTGTAATTACCTTTTGATGGCAAATTGGAGAGATCACATCCATAGTGGGTCTCTTGCACTGTGGCAACCATTGCCTCTGTCTAAAAAGAGGCATGTGGGTTTTGGGGGTACTATTAGACTTGGAAAGAATGTCAGTGTCCTTTACAGGGGTTCTGCCCCATATTTGCAGCTGTCATACAAAAAAGTCACTGTTTCATCCAGAAATGGTGATGTGATGGAAACTATGAGAGCCAGCTTCGTTCCACCCAATAGGAGCCTCGTTCTAGAACCCTGAATATTTTAGCAGAGAAGCTCACAGCATGAAATCTATTGGCCAAGTTTTCTTTCCCCTGGACCATAACTTTGTGTTTCCTCTTCTGGGAGATGCTCTCTAGGAAAGATATAAGTAATCCTCTGAGTCCCTGAAGATCAAAGTTTCTGTCAGAGCTTTGTTTGCCTCTTTGTCTCTTTGGGGTTGGAAGACTCCAGAGATGGGTCCCAACCTCCTCAATATGTAAAGTATTGAAATACTTTAATATAAAGTATAAAATATTTGTAATTTAATGGCATATCACTCAGGCTCCTTTTCTGGCACCTTCATTCTCTAATACTAGATGTCTCCAAGGTGTTCATTCTCTTCAGACTATAACTAAATCCATCAAACTCTAAGAGGCCATGATTGCACCATAATTGGGACCTGGCATATCTAGGAGCCTGAAACTTCAATTTTAAGAGTCATAAAGAGTTAGGAGGGGAGAATTATCAGTCACCAGTAGACAAAAAAGGGGATAGCTTATCATCCTATCACTTTTATTAGCAGGTAGGTCAATTTGTAGGTAGTAGAATTCCATGCCAAGGGGATGGAGAAAGGTTGGACATGGCATGGCCAAGAATCCTAGATAGTATACTAGAATTCTGTCATCACCAAGAGGTGAAATCAATATGCATATATTGATATGTAAATAAGAGTAGGTTAGCACCAAATTCCATCTGGACTAACTAATCAAGAATAAATGCAGTCAAACTTTCAATATTGATCAGCAGACTACAACAGAATGCCAGATTTGGAAGTGGAGGATATGAATTTGAACCCCAATTCTGCTATTTATTATACTGTAACAACCATCATAATGACATCTATATAGAACTTTTAGGTTTGCAAAGCATTGTGCTTACATTATTTCATCTGATCCTCCCAACTGCCCCATTAGGGAGATGTTATTTTTATCCCCGTTTTACAGAGGAGAAAACTTAGCCTGACAGAGGTTAAGTGATTTATCAAGGCTATGGCTAACAAAAGTCTGAGGCAGGATTCAAACTCAGGCTTTCCTGACTTCAGATCCAACATTCTATCCATGTTGCTACTTTACTGCCTCTAGCAAGTCATCTAACCATTACAGGCTTCTGTGTTTTCATCTTTAAAATCAGTAACTTGGATCAGGTGGACTTGAAGCCACTTAACTTGATCTATTATGCAAGACATTGGTCTTGTGTCTCCACCAAAGTGATCATTACTCCCTTTTCTAAATGATCACCAAGCATCCTTTTATTATTACATTATAGAATTTTTTCAGGGGCCAAAGTCAAACTCTATGCCCTATTACAAAGAGATTCCCTTTCCTTCCCTTTTTCTAAAAATTGAGATGCTTGCCCTTCTCCATGCTTTACCATATTCCTTCAAAGTCATTGACAATAGTTCAGAAAGCACATCTTTCAGTTCATTCAGTACCTTGGGATCTATTTTATCTGAACTGGATAATTAGAACTCAACAATAAAGGAAGCTCTTATGTTAGTCCGCTACCCACTTTGGGTCTCCATTTCCTATTAACATTTTTATTTTGTTTAGTTCAGTTCAAAAATCAAACTTGTCGGCAGAGAAAACAGAAGCAAATTAAAAGGTTAGCCCCTGCCTTCTCCCCATTGTTCTTAATCATTATTACACCACTCCTAAACAGTGTTCCCAACTTTCCTTTTATATTTTACTTTTGCCGCAAACACAGGTAAAAGAACTTGTTATTGTTTGTTTGTTTTCATTTTCCTTCCCAGGAAAGACTTCATTCTACACCTTTGCACTTGGTTATTATTCTTCTGGGACTATACCATATTTCTGCATTTACATTCTATTACCTGGCCCCACTTCCATCATCTGAACACTATCTTTCCTTCTTCAGATTTAAAGTTGTTTCATGATTTCTATCTGAAGACTTTTTCCTGCCACTGTCAAGCTTAAAATGTCCTTGCTCCTTCTGCTCATGTATCACCACCCTAGCTATTTTCCCAGATTCTGATTCCCTAACAAACCTAGCCTACATTTCTCTCCCCCTTCTCCCTCCCTCCCTCCCTTCCTCACCCCCCTCTCTCTCTCTTTTTCCTTCTCTCTCCCTCTCTCCCTCCTCCCTTCCTCCCTTCAACTTCTAGTGCACTTAAAGTTAGTACCACACAGTTGAACACTTAATTGTTCTCTAGTCAGAAAAAATAGAATTGGAGAATTTTAGAGCCGGAGGGCAAATTTCTTTGGAGCCTGGCTGCTTAACCATCCTTGGCAATATCATAATTAACAAATGTCACCAAGTTACCTGCCAGTACTTTGGGATAAGTGGGCATAATAACTTTCTTCTCTCACATTCGGCCACAGCCAGAATCATCCTCGGAACCTAATAAGTCATATGACTAGATTAAAGAAGCAATTTCCTGTAGTTAACAGGGTAAGACCACCTTGATTTAAAGGGGAATTGCCCCTTAAACAAATCAACTAGCCTTCAGAGCTTGTAATTTAGAAGGCATGATGCTGCCTCAAATCCTTAAGAATACAGAGAAATGTACATTTTAGAAAGAACTTGACAAGAAACATGTGACTTTAAAAATCAAAGGAATACTTAGAGCTTAGAGACACAGGTCTTCCTAAAGTTCTAGTCTTTTCTTTTCTTATATCTTCTTTTCTCCTGGCAGACAGAGCACTGGAGAACTGCACAGCTCTCTAGCCTCTCAATGTGAAGGTTGTCCAAGTGCCCAAGCTTTGGAGAGAAGTACTTCTCTCTCTACCTGACAGGTGGAGGAAAAAGCAGTTGCCTGCCTCTATCTCACTGTCTCTGTCTCAGATTTGGTTTTCCCCAGTAGTACACAGAACAAGGGTGGACATAGAAAAGTGTTCAGTCTCCACAAAGTTGTGAAAATGATTTTTCCTAAAGGTTAGGTTCTATCACTTCACTCCCCTACTTAATAAATTCCATTGACTCTTTGCCACCTCTAGGAGGAAATAAAGATTCCTCTGTTTGGCATTTAAAGCCCTTCACCACATGCTCCCAACATATCTTGCCAGACTCATTATTCATCACTCTCCCTCACAATCCATTAGAGAACTGGTCCTCTTGCTTGTCCTCTATCTTCTGCCTCTACATCTTTGCACGGGCTCTTCTGTGCTTGGAGGAGCTCCCTCATCACTTCTCTTTTAGAGTTCCTAGTTTCTTTCCAGACCCAGCTCGAGGGCCATGTTCTCCATGAAGCCTTCTCCATTCCATTCAGCTATTAGGACTGCCCCTAGCAACAAATCATCATACAGCTGCCACATGTGTATATAAATATAAATTCATGAATATGCATTTATATACATATATCTATCTGTATTTATTTACACATATGTGTATTGAACATGTGTGCATATAAATTGCTTGAGGTCAGATTCTATTTTCTCTTGTGTCATTGCATTCTCAGTGCTTTAGCACATAGTAGGCTTTTAATAAATGATTTTTGGTTGATGAATTAGCTGGCAATTCCCTTTCCCTCTGGTTGCCTCAGAGCATCAGTTCTCAACACTAAACTATCTAAGAAACTATGAGTGTCTTCAGCTTGCAGCTAAGTTGGAGGAAAGTACAGTGGGACTCAGAGAGCATTGAAAGAGCAAACTCCTCCACATTCACACAGCATGCTAGAGCCCAGACTAAGCTACAGGGAATGGGTGGGACAAGTTACAGGCTGACTGTATTAACCCTCACTCTTAGATCTGTTATTAACTAGGTATTTGAAGCTGAACAGATGGAAAGGAGCTGACCTCTACTGGGAAGTGAGCAGGGAGAGTATGTGAGAAGCCAGGAACAGAAACCAAGTATGGATCTAGCAAATGCTTTTTGAGTATGTTACACTACTGGGGTATTCATTGTGCCTAACCAAATTTCTCCCTCCTGGGAATGATGACAAAGGAGTAATGGTATCTGTGTCCTTCCAACATGTTTCCAAATTGCTTTTCCCCTAATGTTTTTGTTCTGTTTTGGTTTGATGCTTTTTGGAGAGGGGAAGGCAGGGAAGTTGGGGTTAAGTGACTTGCCAAAGGTCACATGGCTAGCAAGTATTAAGTGTCTGAGGCCGGATTTGAACTCAGGTTGTCCTGACTCCAGAGCAAGTTCTCTATTCGCTGCACCACCTAGCCATCCCATTTTTTCCCCTATCGTTCAAGATCTGAGATATTTGCACCTGGGGAAGATCATTGATAATATGTTAAGACCAGTAAGCAGGTACAATAATTCTGAGAATAGTCTCTCTGATTCACTCATTCATCCCCCAAAAAATTATCACTCCTTATGACAGAGTCATGGTAGGATGACTATTCAGGGGTGCCCAATAAGCTGATTCCACTCCCAAGAGACTCCTATGCCCTAGAACATCAACAGAATTTAAGAGGATCCACTGGTAACCCATACCCAGACCAGAACGATCCTCTCCAGTTCAGGAATCACAGCACCTAATAATTAGAACTGCATAAACCATACCTACACAGGTTAAGTCTTGTTAGAGAAAAATGATCCTTCTTTACTGGGA
>JAQQSW010011880.1:0-12653 GCA_028646575.1 Pseudocheirus occidentalis | reverse complement strand
ACACCTCAAACCCTTCAGGACTTCTCTTGCCTGGAACTCAAGGATCAGCCAGGCCACCAACAAACAAAGTCCCATCCTGTTCATGTCTTCAGTCAGCCACTAGATTCCACAAAATCTGTTTGTCTCTGTAATTCTCCTGCTTATAAACACTGGCCTTCTCCCAAGTCAACATGGTTCAGGGGAGTGTCTCAGCCAATGGCATTCTTCCATGTCAACAGGGAAATTCACACCTTTTCACCAATGGACAGAGTTCTATACTTAACACTAGGTTACTAGGATCTACTTAACATCTGATCAAACAAATTAATTACCATTACACCCTCACAACTTTTTGGACTGGGACCAATCAGTTTCCGTAACAGATACTGTACTATCAGAACTCTTCTGCTACTAAACACGCAGGCAAAAGCTAAGTCAAGTTTTGTTCTTCATCATTGACTTGGTTATCTGCTATTTTCAGATGATAAATCTAAAATTTGATTTGGACAAGATGAAGCCCATCAGTTTATGTTAAATGCATTTTGGAAAAATAGCCTTCTGAAGCAATAAGAAGCTAGAGAATGCAATAGTGAGTTACTAATATACTATAAATGCTCCTAATAGGATATGAAACTCTTAAATCATGCAAATTAAATAGTAAACTCTCAGATTTTGCAAAGCACTCACTATTATGAAGAAGGTTTTATTATACAATTCTGAGACGTATCCTAAGGCGATGCTTATTGAAGGCAACTTTGAATTTAAGATATGCTGTTAGCAAAATCATCTTCAAGCATAAAGGAGAACAATGTGTAAATTTCCATACTTTACCAATACCTTTGTAGAACAGAATGTCTGAGGTTTCTTCCTTCTTGCCAATTCTTCTTTCAAAACTTTGTCTCCCTTGTGTGAAAAATGATTTTCTTCTGATCTCAAGAAGAGTTAAAGACTTTTGTGAATGGCACTCAATATTCAAACTTACTTGAAAGGCTAAAGGAAAGAAACCAATGTTACTTTCATTAAAAAACAAAAACAAGCAACAATAACATTAACACTTATCAAAAAAAACAAAACAAATACAATGGTGTTCTTTCAGAGCTGTTTGTGAAGAATGATATCAATTTGATCCTTGTTAGGCATATGTGAATTGGTGAGGAAATTATAGACCCCTGATCCTAAAGGACAGTGGTTCTCAACCTTTCTAATGCCGCGACCCTTTAATACTCATGTGTGGGTGTATCTGCATGTAGGCAGATCTCCCTGTAGACAGGATAGAGGAGCGGTGTCTAGGTTCCTAAGACCATTGGAAATAGGTGTTTTCTGATGGTCTTAGGTGACGCCTGTGACCACTGTGAAAGGGTTGTTCGACCTGCGACCCACAAGTTGAGAACCACTGCTATAGAGCATGGTGCCTGAAGTCATGAAGGCCTGTCTTTATGAGTTCAAATTCAGTCTCAGATACTTACTAGCTGTGTGACCCCTGGGAAGTGACTTAACTCTGCTTCAGTTCTTCATCTGTAAAATAAGTTGGAGAAGGAAATGGCAAAGCATTCTAGTATCTTTGGTAAGAAAACCTCAAATAAATTAATTAAGAGTCAGATATGGCTGAAGCAACTCAACAGTGGCAGCACTGTGTGAGAAATGAGAAGCAGCTTGGCATAGTGAATTAAAAAACTGGCCACAGAGTCAAGAAAATTTGGGTTTAGATTCTTCCTCTGAAATGTTCTGTTTGTGTGACCCAAGACAAGTCTTTAGATTTCTTAAAATCCCAGGCAACTTTCTAACATAGTTTGCTGAACAGTTGTTGATATGTATTGGTGGAGGGAATTTCCCTTCTAGAAGTTCCTCATACTAAAGAAATCTCAGGTACAGGCCTTCTCTTTCCTTTACTGTCTATATCCATTAAAAAAAAAGTGTGTAGTAGTAGGGTGGTTAGGTGGCACAGTGAATAGAGCACCAGCCCTGGAGTCAGAAGGACCTGAGTTCAAATCTGGGCTCATATACAACACTTTCTAGCCATATGACCTTGGGCAAGTCACTTAACCCCAATTTTGCTACATTCCCCCTCCAAAAAGTTAAAAAGAAAGTGTATAGTATCATAAGTATGACACATGAAGTAGTATGGAAAAAGTGAATAATAAAACCTTAGGCTCCTAGAAAGCTGGTGCTAGCAGTATCCATCATATTATAGATGCTGTAAGAAAGAACAGAATATTTCAGTAATTCGGTTGTTCTCAGTTTAAAATTATTTCCCTAGTTTCTTACAAGCTTAAAAAGAATTGGTTATGAAGTAGCTCAAGTCCTTTGAGATTGATTGATTTTGCACACTTTATAATTTCCTTCCTGTAATTAAAAAAGTTCCAAACAAAATCTCATAAAGCAATTTTGTTTGTGTCTTAATAAAAGGTCTAATTTAGTGTTTCTGTGATGCTAAATTTGCCTCATACCTTCTCCAAAGTAGTTAATTTAAAACCGAACTTGACCCTGAAATAGATTCCTGTGCATTAATATAAGCAATCACTTCCTTGTACCTAAATCCATTATCATGACCTCATGCTTATCCAACCATTTCCTGGAAAACTAATTTTAATCCTGACATAATATATATGAACAGTTAGGCTATACCTATATACACAAATCAATTAAATTAGCATAAGTTAAATTTAATTGAGTGACCTTTAGTGTATTCAGTACCCATTTGCACCCTCCCCCTTTTTGGTTGTAAGCTAGGTTTTAGTGTCCAAAGCTCACTTTATTTTAATACAATGCAATTCAGTCCAACAACTCAATTATATTTATTAAGCACCAAACATAAAGCAACTTTTGGAAACCATTGATACTTCATGATTCATGCTTTGGACTTTCTTCATTATAGTTTGAAAATTTCCCCACATTTGTCTGAGAAGATTTACTTTTTATGAAATTGTGCTGGCTAGTTTTTATCACCTCATATTTCTCCAGATGTTTTGCGATTTCATCCTCTATTAATTTCTCTAATGTCTTACCTGCCACTACTACCTACTGTTGGTAATTTATGGTCTCCTCTATAGATATTTCTTGGAAAATATGACTCCATGACTGGCTATATTTTAGTCCATCTGAAGAGACAAAAAATAATCTTTGTTAATAATGCAGTTATTTTGTTAGCCTTTTATTTTGAGATCCACAGTCATGACTTCTGTGGTATGGATCTATATATATTTTTATGCACTTCAATTTAGGAACCAGTAATTTTCTTGAGATGGCTAATGCCCACTTCATTAACCTTCAGTTTATTTTTGGCATCTACTTTCTGCTTTCTTTGTGAGCTGGAAGAAGTCACAGAACAAGTTGTCTGGCCTCACTATAAATGCATGTTATTTAATTTCAACTGAACCTGCACTACAGCAATGGCCTTCTACTCTTCTCTGATTAATTGTCTATCCACCTCACCACAGTGGCTGCTCTGAACCACATTTTCTCTCAAACTCCATATAGGACTCCATCCCCAATACTCTCAGCTGAGGATTTTGCCTTATACTACAATGAAAATATTGAGGTCTTCATCTTGAGATCCCCTGTTCCTCATCTCTAATCACCTGGAAAAGATCCCCTACTGTCTTCTTTACACTAATCTCTAATGAAGATATGAACCCTCTCCTGGACAAGGCCAACTATCTTATCTTTGACTCTATCTCCTCCTGTCTTCCCCAGCAGATTGTCTTAGTCTCTCCCTCCCACGTCTCTTCTCTTCAGTCTCTCCCTATCTGCAGTGATACCTATAAACACACCCAAGTCTCTGTCTTCCTTATAATACTTTACTAGATCCTATCACCAAGAGTGGGCATCTTTGATCTCTTCTCCTCAAGTAAACTCTTTGAAAAAGTTGTATACTTTTAGTACTAATACTTCCTTGCCCTGAATTCTAAAATTTAATTTAATTTTGTTTTCAGGGCCCCATTTTCTTCCTCTCCCCTTCTCCTCCCTCATACATTGAGAAAGTAAGAAAAAACTCGTATCAGTTGTGTATAATCAAGCACAAAAGCTCCTGTATTATCCATGTCCAAATACCACGTAAATGTATATGTATGCATACATGTATGTATATATGTATGTATACCCAGTTCTGCACTCTGAGTCAATCATCTCCCCATCTGGAGGTAGATAACATGTTTTATCATAAATCCTCTGGAGTCATAGTTAATCATTTGTTAATTAGAGTTTCAAAGGATTTCAAAGTTTATCTTCACCATATTGTTGTTATTAAATAGATTGCTCTCCCCCTTTCTGCTTGCTTGACCTTCCTTCAGTTTATACCAGTCTTCCCAGTGATCATCCCCTGCATCTCTTAGAGGATAATAATGCTTCTTCACATTCATATGTTATTAACTTGTTCAGCCATTCTTCAGCTGATGGCCTCCCCCTCAATTTCCAACTCTTTCCCTCCACCAAAAGAGCTGCTATATGTGTTTTTGTACATGTGAATCCTTTTCTTTATTTGAGCTCTTTCAGGGTATACTAGGCTACGTGTTTAATAGCTTGTTGGGCAGGATTCCAAATTGATTATCATACGTTCTGAATCAGTTTACAGTTCCACTAACAGTGCATTAATGCACTTGTTTTCACACAGACCATGCAGAACTGATGATTTACCTTTTTGGTCAAATAAGATGGTTCCTGCCCTCAATGAGCTGACATTCCAACAGGGGAAGAGAATGCACATAGTACGCTGGTGGTTGACAGTAATATGGAACAGAGACAGGAAAAGAAACATTTGAATTAGATTTCTACTGGAAGTATTTGACACACTGGTCTCAATTTGTTAATGACATAGCAAACACTGATTAAAAGCTGCCACATTCAGTGAATAAATTTATCAACCAAAGTAGTGAATGAAATAGTAGTTACGAACAAACAAGAATCCTACCCTAATGGTTTAAAATCAATCAAAGGATTTGGTGATGTGCTCCAAGCTCCTTGATAGTCTGATTGTGTCAGAGACTTCATCAGTTCCCTGTTTGTACACATTATTTTTTGAGGTGGTTATAAATCCTTCCATTAGTTATATGTCATGAGAAATCATCCTCAACATCAAATATATTTAGTAGAATCCTATCTATGACTAGTTCTAGGCTGCATGCCATACATGTAACATGAATTAGGCATTCCTTCAAGGAGTTAACTTTCAAATTCCCATGCCCTTGTTGAGCCAGGCCTCATCAAGATATGAGAGTAATCTCAGCCAACACAGATATTCTGGTCTACACAGAATTGGGGACATAAGTCATCATCAGCCAATTGTCATCATCACCCAATTTTCCCAAAGATATAATCTGTGTCTGAACATTGGGACATCACAACAAAATGACTATAGAGTGGTACAGACAACTCAAGGGACACAAACATGTTTCTTGTTTCCTCTTAGATTGGGTGAGCAGTTGGGTATGTATGTGTGCACATGTGCACATGCATGTACATACACATGCGTATAGGAAGGAATACTAAACCATTAGACTCCTATAAATAGGAGACAGCATATTAAATGCTCTCAGTAGAAATCTGGTTCAAATTTTGTTTTGTCCAGGACCTGTTCCACACTCCTCCCTTGCCACCCCTGCCCCATGTGTGTTGCCTTCCCCATCAGAATATAAGATCAGGAATCATGGACTATTTGCAACTATGTCTCTGTACTGTCCTTACTTGGTTCCTCAGTGTTCTCATGTTTTTCTCTGACTTAAGAGCAATGTGCTGGCTGGTCTGGATACACCAGGACTATTACCAGAGCTAGCTTGACTTGAATGACCTGCTAATGATGTGCTAATTATTCATTTTTAAGCTTTCAGGGTAATCTCTGGTTGCTGATGTCTCCTGCCTTTCTGTACATCTGCCTCAGTGATCTGTGCCTAGTCTTGTAATTTAAACAGGATAATGCTGATAGCCTCAGATGTGAAAGGAAAAAAAAAGTAACCAAGCAAGTGACAATATACCTTTTAAGAACTTTAATTAGAAGCAAAATGTCAAGTATTTTCTGTGGTTGTGAAGGAAAGAAATGGAAACTTCATGGTGAAGAGGGAAACCCGTGGAAAATTTCCATTCTGTTATCAGAGGAAATTAGACTCAGTGGGCTAACAAAGTGAATCAAGTTGAACACATGTTGGCCCAGTTACACACTTCAAGTGCTTTCCATGTAGGGTACCTAGGCTTTTCAGGGAGGGCTCCTTTTCAAGTCAAAGAGAAAATAATTCAATGGACAGATTTCCTTTGTGGTAGAAAAGATATTCCCTGTCAGGGAAGTAGAGGAGGAAGTAGTTAGTGATAGAAGAGATGAAAGCAGAAACTTTCACATTTCACAAAGAGATGTAAGTGGAGATAAATGAGAACAAAGGCCTTTGAGAATAAGTAGGTGAGATAGGGGTGTTATAAAGTGAAAAAGTAGGATAAGCAATAGAGAAATAATAGAACTTGTCTCAGATGGGGTTAAGCTTTGGATGGTGGTACCAAAACAGAATTCCAGGATCCCAGGATCCCAGAATTCCAGAGCTGGACAGGAACTCAGCAACCATATCTTCTGATCCATATGAGAAGAAAGAATTATTTCTACAAGACACATAATAAAAGAACATTTGGTCTTTGCCAGAAGATGTTCAATGAAGGGAAGCTTCCTAAGGCAGTCCATTTCATTTATGCATAGTTCCATATTGTTAGGAAATTTTTCCTTAGGACACACCTACATTTGCCTTTTTGCAGTTCCTACTCCATAGTTCTGCCCTTTGGGGACAAATAGAGCATATCAAATTCCTCTTTTACATAAGGGCTCTTCAAATTTACTTGAACCTATTGTCATTTCCCTCTACTCCCCAATTATCACCCTCTCCTGGCTAAACATGCACATTTCCTTTGTCTAATGACAAGCTATTCACTCTCCAGACCTCTTTTTCCTGAACTCCTTTCAGCTTATTGATTTTCTTTCTAACCTATGGTACCCAGCACTGAATATAACACTCTCTATGTCATCTGATCAGGGCAGATTGGTATGGAAGACAGGAAGATAAAAGACAAAGCGTTTATTAAGTGCTTAATACATGTCAGATACTGTGTTAAGTGCTAGTACAAATATAAGGAAGAAACCTGGTTCCTGCTCTCAAGAAGGTTATGTTCAAAAGGAAGAAAGCAATGCATAAAAAGGGTCCAGGAAAGGGGGGAAGGGCATGAAGAGGATGTGCAGAGGCATGGTATGGAGATGGTTGGGAAGTGATCTAGGGGCATGACTCTAGGAGAGTTAATGTGAAAACTCACCTCTCAGAGCTTGATTTTCTAGGGTGACAGCCTAGATTATGGCAGAAGGAAATGAGGATGATCACTGGAGTGCCGGCACAATGGTTCGGAGATGTAAACAGTAGAACTTGTATCGTCCTAGTCCTCGATGCTCTGCATCTCTTAATAAAGCCCAAGATTGCATCAGATTTCTTAGCTGATTGTATTACATTGTTGATTTATATGGATCTTCCAGTTCATTAAAAACTCTGCCTTTGAAGTTGAAAAGATGAAAATATAACACTAGGACAAGAGGAAGAAAAGAAATTGAACTCAACGGTATTATTTACTGGTGTCTATTTTAAAATTATGCATAAATCTATGACACACAAAGACAGAGATTACTTGGCTCATCAAGTTGTTGAGAATCATCACTGAGTGATGTGTTCAACAAAAATAGAAATGTTAATAAAAGTATTCAATAATGCCATAGAAGATTGTTTTGTACAATATGCAAGTTCTTATGGACTGTGAGCCTGTCCAAATCTATTTATAGGTGATAATAAATTAATTGCATTAAGCCCTAGAATATAACAAAGCCTCTAGAATAAAATTCACAGTAATGCAAAAAAAAGGTTTAGTCTGACTATTCACAAAGGAAAAACAAAATGGATGAAAAACATTTTTTGTCTACATTCTGGGATTCACCTGAATGGCTAACTCTTTGAGCTGTTCTACTGTATGTTGTCATCATAGATGAATGCTGCTGATGGATGGTGAACTGTGCCAAGAACTGAACAAGAAAAGATTAGAGTGGATAACAACTGAGGAACGTAACAGTATTTTCGTTTAGCCCAAACTACTTGCTAATGTGAAAGGTCATTCATGTTTTCTTGTGAAAGCCATATGTGAATCATAAAACACAATGATAAACAGAAGAACTAAAATTATAAGCTACTCAAATACAGTACAGAATCATGATGAGAATAAAGAGGCTTGTTAGCATTATGGACTTGGGAGTAAGCAGTGGAGTAACCAATATCATGCAGTACGTATATCATAGGTTTTATAGCTCCTCCAATATCAATACACATGGGTATAAAAAACTGATTTTGTTCAAAGCACATTTTGTATTGTGGCTGCTTTGTCACAACTTTTCTATCTCAGTAAATTTGAAAAAGCTTCTGTGGCCTCAGCTAACACATAGGAAGCTTTTATCTGGTGCAAATTGGAAAAAAAATGAAAATGGAAGTGTTTTAGATTGGGTTGCTGTGGAGAAAAGAGTGGAGGGTTTTCCTTTCCTTTTAAAAGGAAGTAGGATTTGTAGGAAGGCAGGTTTGATAGACAACGATACAAAGAATCCTAGGACAAATGAACAGAGGCGTGAAACAGTATGGGCTGATCAATCTAAAACTGCAAGCAAAAACTCCAGTTTCTCTTATTTATTTTCTTCTCCTGGAGGCTATCTACTTAGCACTCTGCTGACCATGAACAATTTCTTTCCCAATTTCATCAGCCACTTAACAAAATGGCTCTTTTTTAAAGAAAAAAAAAAGAAACATCCTCAAAGCAATTTTCTTCCTATATTTGCCTTATCTATTTGGGTATAATCAGTCGTCCATTTTTGAAAATTCAGCCCAGAAGCAGTAGTTGGATTTCGGGAGCAGCAGACGTTCCCTTCAGAGAAAGAACACTCAGGACTCCTTTGAAGATTCCACTTTTATTATTTCTCAAACAGCGTTGGATAAAAGCTGACTGTATGCTAGTTGAGGTAAGCTGTCACAGCAGCCTTTTTAGATTAACTTAGAGAAATGTTGTCACAAACTGGCCCAAATACAGAATGTGCATTGAACAAAATCAGATTTTTTTTCCTGCAACACAGCCTGCCAACTGTGTGTACCAAAATTGGAAGAGAAAGTCCTCCAAAAAATGATAGATTTCAGAACTAGAGAACTGAAAAGCATTTCAGGAAGGCTTTTCTATCTACCTTCGTAACTGTTTCCTGTCATTTGAAACCTTTGACCTAAGATAACAAGATAATAATTATAAGACTTAGGGTTATAACCCTAACTATAAAGTTAGGGTTAGCATGAGGCAGTAAAAAATAGCATTGTCTTCTAAGCTGTTAGTCTGAAATATTAGGATGTTGGACTTTAACCATTAGAAAGCAAGCTTCAGAAGGGTAGACATTGTCTTTGTGATTCTATTTGTATCCCCAGTACTTAGCATAGTGCCTGGCTAATAAATGCTTGTTGATTAATTCATTGGTAGCAAGCCAATTTAAATCTGTTTTTCCAACTGTAAAATGAGGGATCTAAATATATGACCTCTAGGATCCTTCCAGCTCTAAATCAATAATCCTGGATCCCAACACTATTACTTATTAGCCATGCAATCTCAGACCAGTTACTTTCCCATATTATCCCCATTGGTGGAATGTGACAAAATAGTTTTTGTCCTATATATTTTATAGGGATGTTGTAAGGAAAGTGCTTTGTGAGCCATTTTCTTGCCATAGATTTAGAATTGGAAGGGACATGAGAGGTTATCAAAGTGCTTCATTTTATAGATAAGAAAATTGAACCCCATAGAAACAAAATAACTTCCTTAAGGATAAACAGGTAGTCAGTGCTAAAACTGGGATTCAAATCTCCATGTTTTGACTCTGAGGCTGGCAGTCTTTCCACTGTCCCTTACTGCCTCTAGAACATCACCAAATAAATGTGACCTGCTATTATTATCATCACAAAGTTTAAACATAGTTCATGACTGACTCATATGTGACCTTTCCTTCTAGCCCTACTAAAAGGAGAAGCACCTGGTTCCTGGTTTGTTTGTTTTTTCATAATATCCCAATTCAATCTCTTTGTTGGCAAACTTTGGTGAAATTGTAAACCTTGAATTTTTTTCACCACTTCCGCACAAATGTTTATACAACTGTCACTATCAAAATTAGCAAGAGAAAATATTTTTAGCTGAATACAACATAGTCACTCAATCAAGAATCTTGCTTTCGGAACAGGATGCAGGTGAATAAATTTGTTCCTGGATAATATTATTTTTAAGTAGAAAAGTTGGCAATCTCATTGAAGTTGTACCCTGTGGGAGCAGCTAGGTGGCGCAGTGAATAGAGCACCAACCCTGGAGTGAGGAGGACCTGAGTTCAAATCCGGCCTCAGAAACTTGACACAAAAAACTAGCCGTGTGACCTTGGGCAAGTCACTTAACCCCACCTGGCCTCCAAAAAGGAAAAAAAAAAAGAAGTTGTACCCTGTGGTTTGCAAACCCTTACTGTAATATCAGTTTTAGAACATCAGGAAGCTCATTAGATCATATATCTAGAATCAGAAAGGAGCATAGAAGTCATCTAATTTACTGCTACCATTTCCTAGATGAGGAATATGAGACCAAGAGAGGTTTAGTAAGAGGTCAAGGCTGCGCACAGAGTAGATAGCAGAACATCAATTAAGACTCACTTTTGGTAACATTATCTTTACCCCTCTTCTCTTTATATTGCACGGAAAAGTCATCTTTGAATAAGTTTTATATTAAGGTAATGACTTCTGATTCCCCCCCTCTACCCCTAACTTTTGACCTTTTTAATATGAAAGGATTTTTTTAAAGAAATAACTCTTTCCCAGTCTAAGTATCATTAGTTATTTGATTCATCATGGATGGAGTATTTGGAATGAATGAAGAGTTTCCAAATCAATCATCATTGTCTGTGCGTGACAGGCTGTACACCATGAAAGTTTGGATGCACAATTAGTCACCTAATTGTGCTTAAAATTCGTTTGAATATATGGCTACAATCCCAGCTCCACCCCCATATTTTTATTGCTCCAATTTAGGTACTGAATAAAATGTCACTTTATAAAGATCTGTGGTCTGAACAAGTGGCCTAGATGTAAAAGGGAAATGACCTACATATGACATCCTAGCATCAGTGTTTTTTGTTCAAGGACCCATATTGACCATCTTTCATCATGATTAAGTGAAATGCATTCTGTGTTTTGACAAATAAATTATAGTTTTCAAAGCACATAGTGTAGGTAACTCTCTTGGTAATATCATATAATAAAATATGTCAGTATTTACGTAGCCAGATACTACAGGTGAATCAGTGACTTTTTACTGCCAGATCACAAACACGAAGAGGGGTATTAACTGTGTTTGGCTACTTGGAACCATCAAGTACCTTAATTTTTGTCTGTGTTTAAATGAAACCTCAAAGATATGAAAGACCACACTTCTTAAGTACCTTAACAGATGACTTAAAGTGTTCAGTTCAGTAGATCCCCATAATAATTTGTGGTCAATCAATCAGTCAATTAACAATCATTTAAAAAATGTTTTCTATGTAGCAGACGGTGTGCTAAGCACTGGGGACAGAAAGAAAGATGGAAAAAGAAAACAAACAACCAGTCCCTACCCTCAATGAGCATCCATTCCAATTACGGAAAGAGTATGTATATAAATATTTGTAAAACAAATTCAGAGTATATTAAAGTAATGAGAAAGGGGGAAGCATTCATACCTTGGGAGACTTGGAAAACCTTTCTAAGAAAGGTGGGTTTTGATCTGAATTTTGAAGGAAGCTAAGGAAAAATAAGAAACAAAAATGAGGGGGAAGAGTGTAATGCTATGCACAAGCAGCTTCCCAAAAGAATGCTACTGTGAACAGCTTTTAAGGTTTGGATTACACAGTATAGTGAACACCCCATTTATTCCATTACAAATCAAGGCAAACATTCACAACAAATCACAATATAATATTCACAACATTATATCTTATCACAGAAAATCACAATATAGTGTTGAAAACAGCTTAACATTTAAAATGGCCACATAGTTTCACCAAAGTGGCTGTAGTATGAAGAACAAAGAACAAAAGAATAATCGTCTGGTTTCCCTAAGGAAGTTTCCCTCCTCACTCAGTCATTCAGTCATCTCACAATACAATAATCAATCTTCCACTCATGGGGCTTAATCAGTCACTTATTGAGATTCACAATTACTAAGTATTATTATTCACTAAGTACAATCATTAGAAAATTACACAAACCCTCCACCCCTTGGTGTCTAGTAAACTTCAATTTCATCAAAAGTTCAATATCCACGGAGAAGCCTTTTCTTCATCTTGACTTGGGGTGGTCTCTCAGATTCCCTGGATCCCCTTTCATGGTCCTAGCTCCTACCTGAATCCACCAAACAGTCACCTGGATTCAGAGGCAGACATCTCCCAGCTCCTTGTCCAGTCCTTTGAGCAGTTCTTGTTACACACTGAAGTTCACAGGGTCCAGCACATCTCAAATCCTTTACAAATTCTGTTTCCAGGAACTCAAGGATCAACCAAGCCACAAACAAACAAAAGCTTATCCAAGTCATACTTCTTAAGTCTGGTTGGCCCTAGGTCCCAGAAGTAACCTCAGCCTTCCAGG
>JAQQSW010011879.1:0-12653 GCA_028646575.1 Pseudocheirus occidentalis | reverse complement strand
CCACCCCTTTTGCAACCCAGGGCATATTGCCCCCCTTCCTCCTCCCCCCATAAGCCTAGAATGGTCTTCTCCCTTACCTTCCCCCCCCCCTTCTATTTCCCTACCTCATTTCTACCTCTCCCGGATGCTCAGGGAATGGCCCTAGGGGGTAAATGGGGAAGCTCGAGCTTAGAATAGGGGGTGGAGTGGGGTCGGTTACTAAACAGTCTTTCTGGGTCTGGAGCTCTCATTTAAAGGGATGACAGACTTCCCCTTTTTAAAGGTGGATGACTACGGGTGTGGAGCATTACTTAAACTCTGTTGGGGAGTGTAAGGGTTGTTCTTGCTCAACCTTGAGTTTTCTCTTTTTCGTTCTTTGCTACAAAATATGACTTGTAGCACTGACTGGAGACTGATAAATTTCTAAGAGTATACTGTAAAAACCAAACTATCAGCAGAGATAAGATTATACTGCCACAAGAACAACAAAGATTATATTGAAACAATAGGTCTGGGGTTGTCCTTGGGAGTAGTTACCAGATTGTAGATGGAGGGTCTGAGTGAGGGTAAGCTTTGGGCCAGGAACAACTTCCCTAAGGGAGGGTAGGTGAGGGTGGTGCCTCGGAGGGATCCTTCAGCTGTCCCAGCTGTATAAATGAGTGGGGGGCGATGGGGTGGGGCGGGGGCTGAAGGTGGACTAATCAATAGGAATGTACACAAAGTCCTCTTCTAGCAGAATCTTTCTGATTTCCAGAATCAACCTGAAGCAGGCTGTGAATTTCTGATCCTGAGAAGAAAGCAGTTAGAACAGTTGGTCATTAAGAGAAAGAAAAGTCCTTTCTGTGGATGGAAGAAATGGGCAAAGATGTGATCAGCCCTCTACCCCACTGTATGTGTGTGAACCCAGGGCGTGTATGTGGGTGTGCATGGTTGTGTATTATGAGTTATATGAGTCTCTGCCTCAGAAACAGAAACTGGAAGTCGTCTTAGAGAAATGTTTATTGAATCTTTTTCCCAGCCTGCTGACCTCAAGACCCCAAGGCTCAGGCCCAGAGAGCTTTCCTGCCTAATCTGGCCCTCTCACAGCCCAGGTGATTTTTCCTAAAGTCTAGGTCTGATTGTGGCAGGAAGCAACTAGGATCATCAGTGACTTGGCCAAGCCCAGACAGCTAGTTGGAATTGACTTGGCAGGGTCAAGTCAATTTTTTATGGTCTAGTGGTTAGGATTCAGCGCTCTCACCGCCGTGGCCGGGGTTCGATTCCCAGTCAGGGAACCATAAAAATGAAGAGGAGCCCAAAGAGGGTTAGGGCTGCCTGAGACCCCAAAATACCAACATGCCGGGTCCTGCGGAAAGAATTCCACTCAAGTCTTCTCAGCCAAGGAAAAAGTAAAGTTTACTGAAAGTTCAAGTTCACCACGTGAGGTGCTAGGCCATTCAAAGCTGCTCTCACAGAGCAAGTGTATTCTAAGCTATTTCATGGCGCTCTCACTGAACAAGTCTGTGCTAAGCTATCTCACGGCGCTCTCACACCATATGGAGGGAAGATGGGGTTCTATATATACAATAAGGTTGTGGGTCCAGGAGGAGATTGGGGAGGGTCTTCAGGAGGAATTAAATGAGGTCAGACTCCAGTAATGAGTGGTTCAGGGTGGGAAGTTGCTGGAGGCTACCTGGAGACCAGACAATGATGAGCCAGGCCAGTTCAAGGGTGGGAACAAGAACATTAAGGGTGGGAAACTATTGGAACAAAGGGGGTCTAAAGACTTGGGCAGAGCCACAACTTAATGCTCATGACCTCAGGCAAATGTCTTCCCTGGGAAGGTTTACTTTCCCAGAGCCTGTACCTCAAAGAATCAAGGAGAGCTCAAAAAGGGGGGGGGTCCCAGAGCCTACACCTCATCATTTCCTTCCAAGGTCTTGATTTCTGTTCAGGCCACCCTTGTTCTTGCAATTACCAGATTTGTCAACTTTGGAATCACCTTGAAATCTCCTTCTGGTCCCCATATTTAAGCAGTAACTTGCTGCAGCTAGCACAGTCTGGGCCTAGCTATCAGCTGAGTAAAATAAAGGGACAGAGAGAGAGAGAGAGAGAGAGAGTGAGAGAGCTGAATAAGAAGGAGACGGGGATGTATTTTTTTAAAGAAAAAACTAGGAAATGCATGAAGGTTTGCAGTTAACAACACAGGTCACAGAGACCCTGAAAGCGGGGTGTAAGGATCCCCAAAGACAACCAAGTGCAGAGGCCCACCTCCCCAAACTCCTACAGGACAACACAGGGTAAAAAGTTCACTAAGGTAGAGCAAGATGCTTTTTCTTTTAAGTTTTGGAGACCAATTTTCTTACCAAGCTTGTTTAGTAACAAATCACTTTTCTAGATTATTTTGAAGTCAGGCTGTGTTGCAAGGGAACACTAGGCACTTTTCCTTAAGATCTCCTCCCTGAATTTCCTTCCTAGCCACTTCTCACCACTTGTCCCAGCATCCCAGACAGAGGGGAGAAGGCAAATGTGACTGACCCCCAACAAGGGCGTCCCCTTGTAGGAGGGTCCACAGTGGAGTTTCAGACACCACTGGAAGTATCTGGGCACTCCAGGAGTCTTGCTGCTAGGAAGACAGTAGGAGCAGAAAGGTCTGGGGAAGAGAACAAGGAAAAGAGTGCTTACCTGTTATCCTGGTGGCTAGGAGAAGATCATCAGAGTCCAATACTTATCAAAACGAAGCGGTTCATAGTTGGGAGAGCTGGTTCAGGTTTTTGAAAGAATTCACTCATACCTTCTCCTTAGCCAAAGGGAACTTAATTAACACAAAAGCATGCAGGCCTGAGACTTAGGAAGGAGATAAAAAAGGACACTGATATAGGAAAAGGACCAGACTTTATAAGAGAAAGGAGCACTAAAGCACCTACAAGTTACAGAATGGACTAAGAATAAGCCTCAAACCCTCCTCAGGGTGCATGGGAAAGTAACCATTACTATAGATCCTTAGGGCACCTTTGTATCCAAATCAGAACCAGAATCACTCTCCTGCTCATTCTTCTTAAAATAATGCCTCTACCACTACTTCTCAATCAGATCCTCTGATCTGAGAGCAGCTTGGGAACCATGGAGCTGCTTGACAGACTATTTAAAATATATTTTTAATGTTTTTTTTTTTTTTTCACTAAGATGCCTCGGAATTCTACTAAGAACTGAAAAACTGAGCGATCTGGCAATCGCCCTCATAGAGCCTTCCCCTGGGCCATCCCCTCACCCCAAGGGGACTGGTAGCTAGAGACTTCTGTCCTGATGCCCACTCAGGGATGCCACTTGCTGTGGCCAGCACAGTCTGGGCCTAGCTACCAGCTGAGTGAAATAAAGGGGGAGGGGGGGGAGAGAGAGAGAGAGAGAGAGAGAGAGAGAGAGAGAGAGAGAGAGAGAGAGAGAGAGAGAGAGAGAGAGAGAGAACTTCTAGCTGAATAAGAAAGAGGGAGAGAGACAGGGATGTATTCCATAGTCTGTTTATTGCAGAACCATTTCATACAGAGCCAAGGATACATGGAAGATACAAGGTTTATATACTCTTAGCAGAATGCAAGGAACCACCCTTGGTCTCCATCTTTCCCTACTGCAGCCCAAAGCCAATCAAGCTCTTTAAGTTAAGTTAAGCTCTTTATCCTAGGACCATGTCTAGAGGCACAAACAAGGTGTTACTATCAAGATTTGCAAATTAACTCAGTTCTTTCTTTAGATATTCATGAAACCAATGAGAGCATCCACCCAACAAGATTATCCTCTCCTTGCTTATCTGCCTAATGACCTTTGTGGAACTGGGGAGCTAATGTGGCCAAGGCCCCTGAAAGTCTTGGCCTACAACAGTAACTAGGTCTCAAGTCTCTCTCTCTGTAGGCCTCTGGTGTTTGTCCCCTTTGCTTTCACTCACACAATCAGCTCCAGGTTTGGGCCCCGATCACAGCCTTCCTGTACTAAGTGGTCTCTCCCCACTTCCAAAGGCTTCCCTCTCCAATCATCCTCTGTGCCTGCCAATGGTTCAGGGAGGAAGGAGTATGGTTTGGCAGCCCTCTGGTGACCACTATGGGAACCTCCCCCTTCAGGCCCAAGAGGCCCCTCCCCAGAATTTCCAGCTGTACTTGCCACTCCTTGGCCCCACCATCCCA
Source organism: Pseudocheirus occidentalis (assembly GCA_028646575.1). Classification (NCBI taxonomy): domain Eukaryota; kingdom Metazoa; phylum Chordata; class Mammalia; order Diprotodontia; family Pseudocheiridae; genus Pseudocheirus; species Pseudocheirus occidentalis. The sequence continues at coordinate 8,520 of JAQQSW010011879.1, read as the reverse complement.
GACTTAAGGCTCGGCACTTAAGAATGAGTTGTCTCCTTAGGAGCTGCCATGAGGGGCAATTCATCTTCCTGTCTCCTTTCCTCCCTCCCTTTTTCCTTTCTCCTTTCCTTCTTCTCCCGGCTAGAGGCCCCAGTGCCCAGGCCTAAGGCTCAGTGAGCTAAACCTCTAGCCAGCTTGGAGGTGGCAAATCCAGTCCCAGAGTAAACCAGATTGAGCTGCTGTCCCCTAGAACAGGGTCCCTAGGGGACTCATGGGTCTGAGAGTAGACCGGCTGCCCAGTGGTGAGGCCCAGGGGGAGCAGGAGGGATCCAGAGGCAGCCGGGAGAGTCCCATGTACTAGAGCAAAGCCACTTCTGACATTAGCAGGGAGGGTGTGTAACAAGGGGTGGGGAAGAAGGTATCTTGAGTTAATATCTTTTCTGGCACAGCTTTCCTATGTGAGGGGTGGGGGGAGGACAGTTGAATCAGTCACCCCACTCCACCCCACTTAAAGTGACTAACAAAATGTCATATCTCCTGATCCCCTTATCGGGTGACAACCTACAAGTATTTCATACTAGACTGTGTGCCATACAAATAGGAAGCTGGAACAATCTCTGCCCTCCAGGAGTTGATATTCTAATGGGGGAGGCAACCAGGACATGTATAAGTATGGACAGCAGAAATCTAAGGAGAGTAAATACAAAATCCTGAAGTTTGAGGTAGCTGGGGAGGGAGGGCATTGGGTGTTGAGAGGAAAGAGGAAAAATGTTGCCTAGAGGGCACTGCCTGAGCTGAGAGAGTATAGCAAGGCTGGCAGCCTGTGCAGAAGTATCATGGATTGATTGATTGATTTTTCTTTCTGGAGGGGGGAATTCGGGGAAATTGGGGTTAAAGGTCAAAAGCACAAAATCTGGCCATAACTTTGGGATATGTGAGATGACTGAGAGTGAGGAAACCAGGATGCTGCCGAGATTATGAAGCTGGGAGACTGGAGGAACGGTGGTACCTTTGACAGCTCTAGGAAAGCTTGGAAGAGGAGAGGGTTTGCAGGGTGGGGGTGAGTAATGACTTGAGTTTTGGACATGTTGAGTTTGAGGTGTTCCTGGGACATCTAGTTTGAAATAGGCACTTGGCTATGTGGGACTGGGGCTGGATATATAGTTATCCCTTCTGCATCTCAGGGGTTAGGGGCTTGTGCAATGCCCTCCCACCTCTCTCACACCCTCTTACCCCCCACCCCAACAATCTGGAAAATCCAAGTAAAATTTTTTGGCCCTCCCTTTGTACCAGAGAAGAAGCCTTAATTATTATGCCATTAAATGATATAAATGTGTGGGTATTATATAATACTATACATATATTTTATGCATTTCTGATTTTCTAGATGTTTTCTATGTCATCTGTGCCTTCCACAAAATTGCCCCCAAATTCCCATTTATTTCTTTTTTTAAGATTCTATCATTATTTTATTTTATTTTTAAAAATTAATTTGTTCATTTATTTACTTTTAGTTTACAACATTCAGTTCCACAATCCATTGAGTTTCAAATTTTCTTCCCCTCCCTCTCCTCTCCACCCCCCCCCCATTTGAGGCATGTAATCAAAAATAGAATCTACAAATACCTTCACATTAAACATTAGTCAGGTTGTAAAGAAGGATTATAACCTATGGAATAAACAATGAGAAAGAGGAAACAAAACAAAACAAGAAAAAGAGAGAGCAAGCAGTTGGCTTCAATCCTCATTCAGACTCTATAGTTCTTTCTCTGGATGTGGAAATCTCTCCAGGTTATCATGAAGGCTGTCTGCTCCTCATTTCTTATAGCACAGTAGTATTCCATTACATTCATGTACCACAACTTGTTCAGCCATTCCCCATTTGATGGGCAGCCCCTTGATTTCCAATTCTTTGCCACCATAAAAAGAGCCGCTATAAATATTTTTGTACATATGGGTCCTCCTCCTGCTTCTCTGATCTCTTTGGGATCCCACTGAATTTTTTATGCTGACCTGTGATACATAGAAATTGATGTGGGGAAAGTCTTGATGTTCAAGGGATAACTGTATAGATTTGGGAGTCATCCAATGGAAATAATAGTTCTGGGGTGGGGAACCTGTGGCCTCGAGGCCGCATGTGGCCTTCTAAGTCCTTGGGTGCAGCTTTTTGACTGAGTCCAAGTTTTATAGAACAAATCCTTTTATTAAGGGGATTTGTTCTGTGAAGTTTGGATTCAGGCACAGGTCCTCGAGGACCCAGAGGGACTTTGTTCTGTGAAGTTTGGATTAAAAAGGCTGCACTTGAGGACCTAGAGGGTCACATGTGACCTCAAGGCCATAGGTTCCCCACCCCTGGACTGAGTAATTAAGAGAGCATTGGATCTTTTGAACCAGAGATTCCACTATAAGACATATACTTGAATGTGCCCATATACGCCAAAGAAAGGATTCATCATAAGCCAAAAATGTGTAGCCACATTTTTTGTTGTAGCAGAGAACTGCAAAGTAGATACCCAGAGGTACAGGAACATCTAAAGAAATTGTGGTACAGAAAGGTAGTAGAATATTCCTGGGTTGTAAGAAATTAGGACTATGATGCATATGGGAAAGCATGGAATGATTTATATTAACTGATGCAGAATGAAGTAAACAGAACCAAGGAAACAAATATATTTATTTTTGCTTTTTGGAGGGCAACTGGGTTTAAGTGACTTGCCCAAAGTCACATGGATAGTAAGTGTGTCAAGTGTCTGAGGTCACATTTGAACTCAGGTCCTCCTGAGTCCAGGGCCGGCACTCTATTCACTGTGCCACCTAGCCACCCCGACAAGGAAACTAATATATATAATGATTACAACAATGTAAACAGAAAGAACCACTAAACAATCTAATATGACCATTGCCAAATTATAGAAGAACATGCTGGGATTGGAAGAAGAGATATGAGATCTCCCCACCCCAGTCTTTTGCAGAGGCAAGATGTCAGCAGGCCTGGAACGTTGCACATATTTTCAGGTTTTTTTCATTGGTTTGAAATAGATTGGTGTGCTTGGGTTCTTTTTCTCTTCCTTTTCTTTTAAAAAATATTCTTGGTAATTAGAGATGCCTTCTGGGAGGAGGATGCTGGGGAGAATTGTTATACAAGAGCAAAAAAAAATCAATAAATGTATTTAAAATAAACAAAAATAGCCAGTTCAAACTCTCTTTTTTTTTTTTAATGCAATCAGGGGTAAGTGACTTGCCCAGGGTCAAAAAGCTAGTAAGTGTCAAGTTTCTGAGGCTGGATTTGAATTCAGATTCCTGACTCCAGGGCCAGTACTCTATCCACTGAGCCACCTAGCTGCCCTGAAACTCTTTTTTTTAAAGTCATAATTTTCTACAATATACCCATGATGAAAAAGCCTATCCATCTCCAGAAAGAGAACTAATAAATTCTAAGTGCAGATTGAAGCTTTTTTCACTTCATTTTTCTTGCTTTCTTTTGGTTTTGAGGGTTTTTTGTTAAGTTTTTTTTTTTTGCAACATGGCTAATATGGAAATGTTTGGCATGGCTTAACATGTATAACAGGTATCATATTGCTTGCCTTCTGAATGGGTGGGGGAGGGACTGGAAGGAGAGAGTTTAGAACTCAAAATTTTTAAAAATGAATATTTAAAAATACAACCAAAAAAAGCATCATTGGTAACTTCAGAAAGAGTGGTTTCAGTTAAATGAAGTCAGAATCCAATTTTCAAAGGACTGAGGAGAAAAGCAGAGAAGGTAGCTTTTTCAAGGAGTTTGACTGAGAAAGACCCTTTTAAAAAATATTCATACTTTGACTCTTTTGGGGATTCTATTTGAACTTGTGCCCAAGCTGTTTTTTTTTTTTTTTTTTTTTTTTTTTTTTTTTGAGGCTTTGCTCGTTTCAGAATCATTCTCTTCTGGGTTTGAGCATCTATGTCACCATAACATAGTGATGGGATTTGTGTTTTTTTTGCTCCTTCTTCTTGTCTTCAGACCTTGTGTTAGGGTTGGGCTCTGTGTGCTTCTGCAAGGTGTTCTACGACTTTCTTGGGATGCTGAATGTTGTGCTATTCCAGGATCCCAGGGACAGCTCAGGCTAGGTACCTGAAGGCTTTCAGTGCTCCCAAAATGGCCTGATCCAGGGCAAAGTCTGTTTGCTGCCCCTTGTCGGAGTTCTGCAAATTCTTGGCCTGAGTCTGGGTCTGAGCAACAGGCCTGTGTACTTGCCCCATTGGAGTTTCAGTAGACTAATACTGGACTATCAAGAAGCCGGGAAGTTCTCCTGGTTCAGAGGCACTATAGACTTGTCATTGCTCTGAGAATACTGGCTTAGTCATTCCTCTGCAAAGTTCAAAGTGAGCTGGAACTGAGACCCTGCTCTGTTCCTGGCTTCTGAACTTGCCCCTCTCTTGGTATATAGCCTAAAGTCCAGGAGTTCTGCTTACCTTGGAACACCACCCCTAGGTATGAGGCAGGGCTCTTTTTCAGTCTGTTCTATGGCTCAGAGCTGTGTAGTGAGTGATAGAGCTCCCAGCTGGCCCCTGTTCCCACTTAATGTACAAGTTTAGGCCCCTCTGTGTTGGGTCCTCCTCTTGTCTTAGTATGCAGCCCCTCCCTGCCTTGGAATGCTCCTCTCTGTGGGGTGCATTTCTGGCCAGATCCAGTCCTCTGCATCTGAAGACTTCTCTGTCTGTTTCCCTTTGCCGATCTGGATTGGAAAAATGACTCACTATCATTTTTTTTCTCCTATTTTCTGATCAGGATTTGGTCTGGTGTATTTTCTAGATCTGTTTAGAGGTTTTCTTTTTTGTTTGGGGCAGAGGAGTGGGGGTGGACCTGACTGTACTTTCCCCTGAAACTCTACCATCTTAGCTCCACGTAATGAAGGCTTTTAAAGGACGAGGGGGAGACTTGGGCTTGTTTGTAGGTGGTAGGGGAGGAGCCAATTGATTGGGAGAGACTGAAGATTCGAGAAAGCTGCAGGGTGGTTAGGGATACAATTGATTGAGAAGATGGAAAGGAATGGGGTCAAATGCACTTGGAGAAAAATGGTCTTTGGTCTGAGGGAAAGGAAAAGAAGCTGGGAGTTAATGATGGGGGATTTTGAGGTGCAGAGAATGGGAGGAGAGGGAGTTCCTATTGAATGGCTTCTGTTTTCTCGGGAAAGTGGAAGGTAAACTGAGAGAGAGGGATGGGGGCAGATGTGGAAGGTTTGAGAAAAGAGAAAGTTTGAAATGGCTTTCGTAAAAGGAGATAGGGAATCAATTAAGAAGGCAACTAGGTGTCTCTGGGGATAGAGCACAGATCCTGGAGTCGGGAGGATCTCAATTCAATTCTCGCCTTAGACACTTACTAATTGTGTGACCCTGGGCAAGTCACTTAACCCTGATTGCCTCCCCCCCCAAAAGGTGGTGGTGGTGGTGGGGGATCAGTTATGGAAGACATAAAAGTGATAAGGTGCAGGTTCTGGGAACCCCCTTGAGCTCAGATTGAATCTTCCCACTTGGTAAGGCATTTGCCTGAGGCCATAAGCCTTTCATCATAGCTAAGCCCAAATCTCTTTTATTTGCCTAGCCCTCCATTGTCCATCTGAAGAGGTATACCCAAAGAGGGTTAGGGTTGCCCTGAGACCCCAAAATACCAACATGCCGGGTCCTGCTGAAAGAATTCCACTCAAGTCTTCTCAGCCAAAGAAAAGTGAAGTTTATTGAAAATTCAAGTTCACCATATGGGGTAGACTCTTAAGGAGCCAGTCTATGCTAGGTTGTTCTATGGAGTTTTCACACAGAGCAACTCTCTGCTAAGCCATTTCAGGGTGCTCTCATGAAGATGGAGGGAAGATAGGGTCTTATATACAGAGGAATCTAGGGGTGGTTCAGGGGAGGAGCCTGGGGAGGGTCTTCAGGAGGAGCCAATGAGGTCTGACTCTAGTAATGAGTTTGGGGAGGGACTTCAGGTGGAGTTTATAAGGTCAAACTCCAGTAATGAGTTTGGGGAGGGGGACTAATATTTTGATAGGCTCCAGGGTGGGAAGCAGATGGACAATGGAGGGCCAGGCTAGTAACAGGTTTGGGCCCAACCACAATGAAATACTTATGGCCTCTGCAAATGCCTCCTGAAGATTGAATCAGACTTCAAGAGGTTTCCCAGAGTAAGTACCTCAAAGATTCAAGGAGAGCTCAAAAGGGGGGGGAGGGTCCCCAGAGCCAACACCTCATCACATCTACTTCCTACCCTTGAGCCTATCAAAATATCTATAGCCAAATCAACTGTTACCTGACCTTGTTGACTCCTCCTGGAGACCCTCCCTAAACTCCTCCTCTAGACCACCCCTAGATTCCTCCCACAACCTTTCTGTCTATAAGACCCCATCTTGTCTCCATGTGTGTGAGAGCCCCATAGAATTTTCTAGCACAGACTTGCTCTGTGTCCAATACGGGAGAACTGTTAATGAACTTTGCTTTTCTTTGACTGAGAGAAGACTTGAGTCAAATTCATTTGGCAGGACCTGGCGTGTTGGTATTTTGGGGTCTTGAGCACCCTGACCCTAAGCACTTCAAAAGGACTGTCTTGTTGCAGTGAGGGTCCAGTTGAGGTTGGTAACATGCATTTATAAGGTGCCCACTCAGTACTGTTGTGAGATTTGTTCCACCTACCTTCAGCAGTTTGAGTAGGAGCAGAGGAGGAAGAGAGATAGCTCAAGCAGAGGAGGGAAACAGTCCCAAGCCAGGGATGGGGAACATGTGGCCTTGAAGCCACATATGGTCCTCAAGTGTGGCATCCAAACTTCACAAAACAAATCCGGCATCACATTCGAGAAGAAAGGGCTACACTTGAGGACCTAGAGGGCTATACGTGTCCTTGAAGCTGCAGGTTTCTCACCCCTGGTCCAGGCAATCCAGCCTGAGGTTTATCAAGACAGGGGAAGGGAGTGATGAGGTATAGGCTCTGGGACCCCCCTTGAGCTCTCCTTGAATCTTTGAGGTACAGGCTCTGGGAAACCCCTTGAAGTCTGATTGAATCTTTCCACTTGATGAGTCATTTGCAGAGGCCATAAGTATTTCATTGTGGCTAGGTCCAAACCTCTGCTACTAGCCTGGCCTTCCATTATCCATCCTCCCACCCTGGAGCCTGTCAAAATATCCATCCACTCTTGCATTGACCTCATTAACTCCTCCTGAAGACCCTCCCCAAACTCCTCCTCTAGACCACCCCTAGATTCCTCTGTATATAAGAATCCCATCTTCCCGCCATGTGTGTGAGAGGGCCATAGAATAGCTTAGCACAGACTTGCTCTGTGAGAGAGTGATAGAATGATCTAGCATAGACTGGCTCCTTAAGAGTCTACCCCATATGGTGAACTTTTAATGAACTTTCAATAAACTTTTCTTTGGCTGAGAAGACTTGAGTTGAATTCTTTTGGCTGGACCCGGCATGTTGGTATTTTGGGGTCTCAGGCAATCCTAACCCTCTTTGGGTACCCTCTTCAGGAGGAAGGGAGCAGAGGGCAACTTAGAGTTGAAATGGCTAGCTCTTGGGTTGAGTGTGGAGAGAAAGGATAGTGAAGTCAGTGTAGGAGTGAAGGCCTGAGAAAGGATTGTAGGTTGGAGGGATTGGATAGATTGGTAAGAATGAAAATCAGCTTTGGAGGGTTGAAGCATGAAGCAAGAAGCTTAATAGGAAGTTCTGATCAGATGGGGAAATGCCAGAGTCTCCATTTAGGGAAGTGGAATCCTTGAGGGCAATGATGAGATCTGCTGTGTGGCCATCCCTATCTGTGGCTGAGGTGGAGTGAAGGAGCAGGTCACAGGTTTTAAAGAGGTTGAGACAGTGGGTTGAGCTAACATCTACATGGATATTAAGGTCCCCTAGTATCATGGAGGGAGGTGGGGAAGAGAGGCAGAAGGCAAGCTGGGATACTACAGCTACCGTTATTTGGATTGGGTGGCAGAATTTTATTCAGTGGACTTCAAAAGATTCAAGGTTGATAAGTGAAGGTGGAGAAGGGAACTTCTGGAAGTGATAGTGGGGAGCAAGGAGTATTCTGACACCTTCTCTGATGAGGTACAGACTCTGGGAACCCCCTTGAGTTCTCCTGAAATCTTCCCAGGTGAGGCATTTGCCTGAGGCCATACACCTTTCTTTATAGCTCTGCCCAAATCTCTGTGATTCTTAACCTAGCCTAGTCCTCTATTCTCCAGGTACCCCCCCCCCATCCTCCCCAAATAGCTATGTCCAGATCTGTTGCCCTTAAACTAACCTAGACCTCCATTGTCTGTCATCTCCCCTAGCCTTCAATTATTTCCCACCCTTAATCTCATTACTGGAGTCTGACCTCAGCCCCCAAGATCCTCCTTAGACTCCTCCTGAAGACCCTCCCCAAACTTCTCATCTAGACCATCCCTAAATCCTCCCACAATCTTTTTTTTTAATTTACTATTTTTTAAATTTTAATTTATTTTCTTGGTTACATCATTCATTTCCACAAGGTTTTGAGTTACAGATTTTCTCCCCTTTTTGCTCCTACCCCCCCCCCC
>JAQQSW010011878.1:0-12654 GCA_028646575.1 Pseudocheirus occidentalis | reverse complement strand
ACACACACACACACACACACACACACACACACATATACAAATGATCTTCACCATCAATAAGTCTTTTTTTAAAGCATCCACTATGGGCTAGGCACTGTGCTAAATGTCAGAGATACAAAAACAAAAATGAAAGAACCTTCCCCCAAGGAGTTTATATTCTAGTAGACAGTGGGGGAAGTATAGCTAGGTAGCAGTTCATCTGAAAAAAAAAGCCTAGGGATTTTAGGAATTTGTAAGCCAAAAATGAGTCAACAATGTGATGTGACAGGAATCTTCAGAAGGTGAGGTGATTTGGGAGTGTATGAAGACAAGCTTAATGAGGGATAGGGAGTGAGGAAGAGTGATCATTTTACCTACTCTGCTCTTGTTCTACTACCTCTGAAATATTATGCTCAGTTTAGGAAGGGCATTTTAGGAAGGGCATTGACAAGCTGGATAACATCCAGAGGAGGACAACCAGGATGGTGATGGGTACTCAAGTTTATGCCACTGGTTGAAGCCAGTAGAAATGTTTACCTTGGAGAAGGGAGGTCCTAGTGAGGGTATTCATAGGACTTATAATCTAGCATGGAGAGCACATTTAATATAAAAATAACTGTGGCATAAAAATAGAGCCCAAGTAGATAAATGGAGTACAGATAGCTATATAAGAACCTTAAATGTTAGATTTTAAAGTGATACAATAGTTTACAATCTGGTTCTGATTCTTCTTGTCTTTATTGGGGGAAGAGTTACTACAAAGTGCTACAGGGTACAATTTCCTTTAGATGCTTGGCCTAAATTTTGTTTTCATCTCATTTATCCTTCCTCTTTTGATTTTTTTTTCTTTTGGACTCCGGGTACAGAAAATCTCCTCCCACTTTTTGATGTTAACACATCTCTAGTCCTCAACTGTGGTCATGTCTTCCTAGGATGCTGCTGAGACCAGCTGTGATTATTTAGAGAAGATGTTCTTTTGCCATTTAATCTTTCCTCATTAGGCAACCATGTTATACTTCCATTATTCATTGTTGTTTCTTTTTTCTTGGAATTTCTCCAAGTTGTCAACATCATTCTTCTATTGGGACACTCCAAACAGAATGCAGCCTTCGAATTAAATTCCTATTTGATTAGGTGGGCAATGCATCATGCCCCTTAGGAACTGACTTGGCTCTTAACTTGGCAGGAATATAGTGGCAGCGAGGAGAACTCTAACTAGGAATTCTTGTACCTGGGACAAATTCAGTTGTGAGGAGATGTTACAGGCCAATGCTGACTAGGCTAGTCCTTAGGTAGTGTAGGTTAGAGATGGGAAAACACTGAGGTACTCAGAGTCCATCTAATAGTTAACAAAAAAAAAACAAGGAAAGGATTTTCAATAGGGATAGACAGCAGGGATAACACAACTTCCCCTGCCTCTGAGTTGTCCATGGGAGTTTACCCTTCAAGTATCATTTTGGAGTTGATGCTCTTTGTGCCTTTTTTGTTGTTGTTGTTGTATTCAAGCAAAGTAGGAAGCAAAGTAGATGGCCCTAAGCCTTTAGTTGCCTGAGCCAAGTAAATCACAAGTATGTTTTCAGTACCTTTTAAGGGAAAGAACTAGCTCAGCCCACACAGTGTAGGGACTCTGGTGCATATTGCTCTATTTCAGGTGGCACAGGAAGGAAGGCCACCCCCAGCAGGACACTGGCAATCTGGGACAAAGCCATGGCTTTCCCATGCTAGTTACAGTTTGGTAGGGGAGCAATTTTTAGTCCCATAAGGGACAGGGTGGTCAATTGCTGTCGCCTTTCTATGGAAATTAGCGGGGCTAATTCTCTTTGGGAATCTTATTTATCAATTTTTTTTTCCAAAGAGATTTTTCCTTTTTTTCTCCTTTCTCCTTGCTATTCTGAATCTCCAAGTGACAACTTCAATTTTTGTAAAAAAAAATACCAAAATTGAATGAAATACAAAACTCAAATAGCTATTTGTCTGCAAAGTTGTTTTGGGAAGATCTCAGTCAGTGATCCAGACAATCTGATAGAAATTCAGACTTGTGACTATAAATGAGCATATTCTACAATTTTTGAAAGGATAAGAATATTACATATTTTAGTATTAAAATGATTGTTTATGACACAGAGATATTGCTTCCAAGCTCTTTGAGGAAGGACCTATCACTGATTTGAGCTGCTAATTAAATTCTTGTCTCATAATTTTTATGGCATTTCTACTGCCTAATTTTCTCTTTAATTTTCTTTTCCTATCATGTTTCTCTGAATCTGGCTATAAACAGTCAAATTTTCTTAATGAATATTTCAAGACATTTTGTGGTTGTTCAGACATATGATTTTAACAGTGTAGAGGGTCTCCTAGTGAAAAACTCCCTTTACTGATGCTAATTGGCAATTTTTTGACAACTTAGAGTGTTATACAACTTGAACTGGGTCCTGGCTGCATGAAGACAGTGCTTTTATTTGTCACTAAGGATTCTTTGTCTCACTTCCCACAGATGCTCTTCCAAACCTTCTTTTTCCCCCCTGAAATCCCCCATATCCCCCGACTTCGAGTGATGACATTGTCTCTCTTTTTTATCTAATTTTTTTTACTAATTTTTTATTTTTTGAAAATTTCTATTTTATACTGGAAAAATTAAAGTCATTTAGGGGTAAGTTCACTCTACTCCCATTTTCTTAAATAAAAAATTCCTTGGGGTTACCTTTCATTCTCTCCTTTTTCCCATTTCTTAAGAGGTAATCCATCTTTCCAAGATCAGCCCCTCTAAATGTACACTTGATTCCGTTTATATCTGACTTCTCTAACGGGTTTTGTTCTGAGTCATCTCCCCACCCCTTCCTTTCTCTCAAATCTTTGAACTTTTTTCTCTTTCAACTGTTTTTCCCCCCTGCCTTCAAATAGGGTCAAATCTTTCCATCTTTAAAAAACCTTTGACTTAGACATACTAGACATTCCTCATGCTATCAACCTATAGCTCTCCTCCCTTTTTCAGCCAAACTCCTTCAAATAATTATCTATGTTCCTTGCCCTTCCTTCTTTCCTCTATTTAATTTTTTTTGCTAATTTTTTGTTTATTTTTAGTTTACAACATTCATTTCTGTAAAATTTTGAGTTACAGATTTTCTCCCTGTCTTTCCCCAACCCACCACCCTAAAACAGCGATCCCACTGTATACCTCTTCCCCCAATCTGCTCTCTCCTATATCCTCTCCCATTCCCCGTCCAACTTTCCTGTAAGGCAAGATGGATCTTCATACCGTAGTGCTTGTATATCTTATTTCCTAGTTGCATGTAAAATAACAAATAATAATAATGATAATAATAATTTTTTAAACATATGGTTTTAAAACTTTGAATTCCAAATTGTTTCCCTTCTTCCCTCATCACCCGCCTTTACTAGGAAAATAAGCAATTCAATATAGGTTGTACATGTGTAATTACACAAAACATTTCCATAGTGGATATACTGTGAAAGACTGACTATATTTTCCTCCATCCTATCCTGTCCCCCTCTTGTTCTATTTTCTACTTTGACCCTGTCCCTTTTTAAAAAGTGTGTGCTTTGAACTATCCTCTTCCCAATCTGCCCTCCCTTCTATCATCTACCCTCTTATCCCCCTTCCACCATTCTTTCCTGTAGGGGAAGATACACAATTTAGTGTGTATGTTGTTCCCTTCTTAAGTGAATTTCAGTGAGAGTAAGGTAGACCCATTCCCTTTTGCCTTCCTGTTCTTTCCCTCGATTGTAACGGTTTTCTCTTGTCTCTTTTATATGAGATGATTTACTCGATTCTGTCTCTCCCTATCTCTTCTATTTATATTCCTCTCTCACCTCTTAATTTTATTTTTAGATATCATCATTTCCTATTCAACTGATCCTGTGCCCTCTGTCTATATATACATGTACACACATTTACATACACTCACATATGTGTTTGTATCCTTCTTGAACTCCTCTATGGCCTGTGACCAATTCGTATTTTTCTTGGAAGCTTTTGGTGTAAGAGTTCTGATTTCATTGTCTTCCTCCCATTCCATACTTTGATCCCTTTTTTCCACAAAAAAGGAATCTAAGGTTTGATTGCCATGCTTACTTTGCTTCCTCTGATTGCTCATATTGCCACTCAATTACTTGACTTTTGAGCTCTTTGCCAGGGTAGAACTTTGCTTCCAGAGAGGAGAGCTTTGTCCTGAATTGCTAGTTGTTTGCAGCTGCCAGAGCTATTAGTTTGGTGCCCTCTCTGAAGTCCCCACAAGCTCTGGCCCAATGGCCACACACCCCAGGACCTCCACCCAAGACAACAATCCAGATCCAGGCAGGTAAATCAAGAGCAATTATCCTCTGAATGGTTACTTGGTCCCCCTGTGATCTGCAGGTCAGGAGCTTTGGAAGTATCCATGAGGTAGCTGCACAGCTGTTGCACCTCAGTCAATTCTCACCCCAGGGGCAGGGGCCATACCACACTCTTGCATCCCCCCAGTCCCAACAGATTTCTACACTGACCTTTTACTTTGTCTTTTATGGGTTGATAAGTCTAGAAATCTCCACAGCTGCTGGTGATTCACTCTCCTGAAGTCTGCTCTGGCCACTGCTGGTCAAGGCCACCCGGAGGCTAAAATTCTGGCTCAGGCGTGCCTGGGCTCGGCTCTCAGTGTGCTGCGATGGATCCTTTCTGCCAGGCTGCCTTCAGCAGGAGCTTTGTTTTTTTTTCTGTTACTTTGTGGGTTCTGTAACTATAAATTTGTTGAGAGTCATATTTTATATGTATTTGAGGTGGTGGTGGGGGGAGCTCACTGAATTTTTCTGTTTCTATACTGCCATCTTGGCTCAGCCCCCTCCCCCTTGCTCTTTAGTCTCTTCTTGTACTCTGATTTTCAATTTCATCACCCAACTGAATCTAATCCCTCCAAAGTTACCAATACTTTCTTAATTGCCAAATGTAGCCATTCTTTTTTCAGTCTTAATCCTTCTGCCAAGGGATGTCCCTTTTAATTAAAAAAAAAATCAAACTGGGAGGGGAAGACCCTCAGGGTTGCTGGTCAAAAGAGAAACGATTACTAATGACGTTCACCCTGAGCCAGGAGGGCCCAAAATACAACCATTAAGTTACATCTCCAGTTATCCTGATGAGTATCTGGCCACTAGATCCAGATGGCTCTGGAGGAGAAAGTGACCTTGCACAGCCTCCCTCACTCAAATCCAAGTCATCTGCAAGTCATGTCATCATTTCCTTGATGCCATAATCCTCTTTGAGAACAAAGGGCAAATACAAATCCTTCTGCCTCATTTGATGTTGCTGATTGCCTTTTCTTTATGGATTCTCTCTTCTCTGTGGAGTTTTGTGACAGTACTCTCTCCTGATTCTCCTTCTGTGAGTCTGACTACTTTATTTTCAGTCTGCTTTGCTGACCCATCATCCAGGTGATGTTCCCTAACTGTATATATTACCTAAGGTCCTATCTTAGGCCTTCTTCTCTTCTCCCTCTGTCCAAGAGCTCTGTCTCCAGCACTATCTATTCCCTGAGCTTCAGTACCACATCACACAACTGCCTATTAGTAATTTCAAGTTGGATATCCCAGAGATGGGTCTAAAACGGAGCTCTGTATATTTCTAGAATTCCTTTTTTCTCTCAAAGAAATCTCATGTTCTTAATCTTAGCATAATCCTGGAATTTTTATTCTTTTTTACCCCATATCACCAATTGGTTGTTGAATCTTGCCATTTCTACCTTCATAATATTTCTCCCATCCACCCCTTTTTCTCCATTTGACTATCTACTTAGCTTGGTTCAAGCCCCCATCACCTTTCACTTAGATTATTACAACAGCTTTCTAGTTGGTTTCCCTGCCTCGGTTTCTTTTCACTTTGGTATATCTTACACATTTTTGCCAAGGTCACTTTCCTTAAGTATAGATCTGACCATATAACCCCCTAATCAACCAACTCCGGTGACTTCCTTTTGTCTGTAGGATAAATACAAACTCTTCTTTTTACCTTTTAGAACCTCAGATAACCTGACTCCAGCCTATCTTTCCACTTAGATAACCTGACTCCAGCCTATCTTTGCAGTGTCATGGGACATTATTCCCCCTCCTCCACTCTGTGATTCATTCCAACTGGCCTTCTCTCTACTCCTCAGTCACAACATTCCTTCTATTTCTGACCCTTTTCACTAAATCCTCTACGTCCTGTGTCTTGAATGCATTAATTCCATCCCTCTGCCTCATACAATCCTTTTCTTTCTCCAAAAACTAGTTTAGGCGCAATCTTTTGCAACCAGACTGTCCTTTGAATGTCCTTTGAAGTCCCTCCCAAACGATCTTGTACTTAAGTACTTTTTATTAATTCACTTAATATAGCCCACATAAGCTCTGAGGATCCTTGTCCTACCTCCTACTCTCACTGATGAGTTGGATTCATATAGCTTGACTATCCATGTATCCTTTTCAGCATTATAGAGGTAATCCTGAGGGGTCAGTGGATAGTTCTCTAATGCCATCAGCTCAAGCATCAGTTACTTCTCCTCCCAAGATTATCAGTTGAAAATCAATCAAATCAGTCAACCATAAGTAGCTTTTAGAAAGGAATATTACTAAAATAAGATAATTAAAAACAGTTAGGGGAATGTATAGAACATTCCCCTAACATCAGTGGCACACTCTCCAACAAGTATATACAGAGTTTAGGGGAAAGTGGTCTCAAACTTGGAGGCCGTGTATGGCAGAGGGGTGGCTCACAACTCCTTGGTTGTTGAAAACCTTTTTCCTCCTGTCTTTGGGGTGCTCAAGAAGGTCCCCTTAGGCACAGTGTAATTTCCTTGCCTTCTCTTTGTATAGCCTAAAGTTCACTGTGTCCTTGACTCCTAATGCAGGCGCTACTGCCATCTGCTATAGTCTGGGGGATATTGCTAGGACTCGGATGGGGACATGGAAAGCCCAAATCCTCTGAACTATTGGAAATGTATGTGGGAAGGGGTAGGGAAAGAAACCCGACCAAGGCTGAAACAAAGACTTCTTCCCCAGCACTTGCCACATGCTTCCTTTTAAGATGTTTCAGCTGAATTCCCCAGCTCAGTCCAATTTCTGGAGTGAATCCTTTCTCAACTAGCTTTACATTTTATAGATGATCCCTACTATGTGTTTCCTTGGCTAGTTTCCTTGGCTAATCAAAAGGTGACTCTTGTATGCAATAGAATTCTAGTCTTTTAGCACTTTTAGCAAAGACCTATGAGTGACTGATTGACTGAGATCTGTTCTTACCTAGTTACATCATCAGGAATAAAAGAGACGGGGTGGTTTCCATCCCAGGTTTGGATACAGCAGTTATACATTTACTTGTCTCTTCCATTAGAATGTTGTTGTGTTTGTCCTTTGTTCTCGAAGAGGATCATGACATCAGGGAAATGATGACATGACTTGCTTTGATTTGAGGGAGGGAGGGCTGTGCAAGGTCACCAGCCTCATTTTCTCCTCCAGAGCCATCTGGGTCCAGTGGCCAGATATTCATCAGGATGACCGGAGATGGCCCAGGATGCAATGGGAGACCCCAGCCCTTTTAGGCTAAGGTCTTTTCAGGTTCTCACTTTGAGGAGTGAGGGAATGTCCATTCAGTGAATAGGCATCTTTAAGAAGTTACTCAAAGAATGGCCCCTTTTACAAAAAAAAAATCAAACTGGGAAGGGAAGACCCTCAGAATTCTTTTTTTTTTTTTTTTTTGCTTTTTGGAGGGCAGTTGGGGTTAAGTGACTTGCCCAAGGTCACATGGCTGTTTTTTTGTGTTAAGTGTCTGAGGCCGGATTTGAACTCAGGTCCTCCTGACTCCAGGGCCAGTGCTCTATTCACTGCGCCACCTAGCCGTCCCCACCCTCAGAATTCTCGATTAAAGGAGAAACAGTTACTGTTCGCTATTTATATTTACTCTGTGCTAGGAGGGCAGGGACCCATTAGAATGTAAGATCTGTGCGAGTACGGATTGTTTCATTCTTTGTTCTGGTGTCCGCAGTGCCTAGAATAGAGCTTATGATACAATAGACATTTAATAAATACTTGTTTAATAGAGTTGCTTGGGTCACTAAGACATTAAGTGCCTTACAGAAGATGTTGTTGTTTAGCTGTTTTCGGTCTTATGGACTCTTTGTGACCCCCTTGCCCCACCCCTCTTTTGGGTTTTCTTAGCAAAGTTACAGGAGTGATTCTCCATTTCCTTCTCCAGCTCATTTTACAGATAAGGTAACTGAGGCAAACAGTGTTAAGTAACTTGCCCAAGGTCATACAGCTAGTGTGTCAGCCAGAATGTTTCAAAGGTGGGACTTAAACTCAAGCTTTCCTGACTCCAAGGTGGCCTTTCATCCACTATACCTATTGCCTTTCAGTTTGATTATACTTAATAAAATTAAGCCAACATGGGTAAATCATTCAAGAAATTCACAGAAGCCATGATTACCTTCCAATAGAGTGAGTTTAAAATATGTTCCTTTGAATGACAAGTTAACAGCAGTTGTTGGTTGGTTGGTTGGTCGGTCGGTCATTGTACTTTGTGCTCAAAGAGGACCAAAATAACATCACTATGTCAAGGTCAATATACAGTGTGTCTAATTGTGGCCAATCAGGCCAACACAAGGTCAGAAGTCTCTACCACAGGTTGGATACAAATAGCGTATAGGAGGGAAATGTCTAAATTTGTACATCTCCTGTTTTCCTTGTGCTACTGCAATCTTACTTTGCTTATAGATAGAAGATAAAATTCTTTTCCTCTAGAAGCTTGGGCTTTAACTGGAAAGGCAGAGCTTGACATGAAACAGACAGAGAATGCTATGAGAGCAATATTAATTGTATTAAGTACTAAATATATTCTCTAGATTGTAAGTAATACAGGAGGTCAGAGAATGTTGTGAACTGGAAGATAACTGAAGCCTAAAAGATGTGTAGAATTTAGATTAATGATGAGAAGAAAAGAGAGTAATCTAAGTCAAGGAAATAACATGATCAAGGACATGGGCAACAGGATTCCTGTGATGTACATAGGAATAGAAAGGAGATTAGTCTAACTTGTGGTGCGGGGTTCATGACTATAGTGGGTTGTAGCAAAAGTGAGGCATGTATTAGGCAAAGTGAGGCCACGTGATTGAAGACCTTGTTAGGCTAGATAAGATGAGGCCAGGTGATGGGGAGCCTTGAATGCCGGTTTGAGGAGTATGTATTTGATCCAATAAACAAGCAACAGGGTGCTATTATTTCTTCTTATGGAGAAATGAGGTGAAAGTGGTGTTCTAGAAAGGTGAACCAGTCAGTGATATTCAAGACAGAGAGAAAAGGGATTTGGGTCACGTAGATCAGAAAGAAGTCTATTCCAATAATCCGAGCAGTAGATAAGTGCTGACAATGTGACATAGGGTAACAACAGTGAGAATGAGAAATAAGGGTCAAATAAGAAAGAAAAGGCTAAGGAAGAATGAGCAAAAGTCAGTATATGATTTAATCTGTATTAGAAATATGATTAAGTAATATTTATACTCTTCAATCATACAGTAGTCTAATAGAATTTAATTACAATGTAATTCTGGGAAGACTATTGCATCAGAACTGGTTATGTGTGACTCATGACCTTTCCATCGTGTTCACTGGACCATAGGGTAGTAATCTCTTTAATGTTGGCGAAACAATGCCAATGAATATCCCCCCTTTTCTTAATTTGAGGAAGTGGGTAAAAGCTTTTGTTGTGGATTTTCTAGGAAATCAGCAGTAAGTGGCTGAGTTGGGGATAATAACTTCACTGAATAGCCCTGTGGGGTTATAATAATTAAAATAACCCAAACTCATGGACACAATTAAAGTTAAGTTGACTCATAGGGTGAGGAAAGTTTTAGCTAGTAGATACAGTTTGGACACCCATCCTTATTAAGAAAGTTACTTTTGGTACTTTGTTGGAATGGGAAGAAACCCTCTCCTTGGGCAACTGAGGGTGAGGCTGACAATTTATAAATCAGGCTCTCTAAGAGAACATCACACCTTTTCTAGGTTAGAAGGGATTTTAATTCTCTCATTTAACCATTTCCAGTTTTTTTTCTGGGCCTTCTGAATAATTGCAAGAAAAAGAATGATTCACTTTTCCTAATGATCATAGAAAGGATCAACTGGCTGCTGAATGTGGATGTGTGTGATGATTGCTGTCCATGCCAATCATGTTCAACTGGTTTTCATTTTTTTTTTAGTTTCTAGAGGCAGGGAGAATGATAAGGAGGAGCTTGGTCACTTTCATAAGGGGAAAGGATGAAGCCTTTGTTCTTGCCTTAAAGCATCTATTTCCCTGTGGATGTTGTGTACATCCATCTTGGGAGCACATTGAAATGATTGATGGCATCTTCCTGATGGGAGTACTTTTGGGTTGAGAATATTTTGGTGCATTATTATATTGAAAATGATTGATTGAGCTATGACTGTTGGAGAGCTGAAACCAGAACCCTGACCTACAGGAAGCTGGCAGAACGGAATGTGTTCTTCAACCTCTTCAACCCTAGAGATAGCAGTTGTGAAGAAGAGGCAGTGGCAGAGTAGGAGCTCCTGGGTTAAGGACCCTATGCCAGGGGGCCATTTGGTGCCTCTAGAAGTATAGTGAGTTCTACAGAAAAAAAAGGTAACATATATCAGTCAGGTGGTAGAGAAGATGAACCATGTGGTTCAAGGAGAGGAGAGAACTACATGACTCGGAGTTCTAAGATCACTCTGTGAGTTTTTATATGAATCCAGAGCTAAAGGAACAACAAGAGAATGAGGCAGAATAGTAGAATAACAAGCATGGACTTTACACTAAGCTAGACACATGCACAGAGGTATCTGTGAATAAGTAGGCAAAGGCAAGTGGATGCGCCCACGATGCACATACCTTCACGCACATAAACACATACATATGTATATACACACGTGCACAGTAGTATGAGCCCACCTGACCAATAAAAGTTCTTGTGCACAAAACAAACAAAACCCTACTTTCTTACTACTTTGAGTTGCATGAACTGAGTTAGAAAGGATTAGATTGTCAAGCAACCCCTAATGCAAACTTTTGTCTTGGGAAGCCTCAGCTGCATGGAGCTAGGTTCTTCTCAGAAAGTAGACTCCCTAGAAGGAGGGAAAGTTGTTAGGATGTTTTATGAATTCTTGTAAGTTACTTGTGCTTTTTGCTTTCCTTCTATGGGATGAAATAAAGGTATGCTTTCTCTTTCTAAATATAAATTATATACATAATGTATATGTGTGTATGTATACACACATATACTCATGTGCGTGCATACCTACATATGTATGTGTACCTACACGTGCATATGTTCATGTATGTATAGACATATATAATCAAACTATGTGTGCATGTGTGTATGTGTACACATATCTAGTTTGGATACTTGTATAGGAGCCAGGGTCTCCTTTACTGCATCTTTGAAGGCCTAGTTATAAGTAATATTCTGAAATTCTCAGGGGAAACTGTGTGGATAAGAGAAAAAGAGCCACTGAAGACTGAAACCAGAATTTGGGGTTCTATGCCATGGGTTATATTTAAAGCGCATCCTCTTTGTATTTTGACTAGCCTCTTCCAACCTTTCCAGGCTTCTTAAACAATGCTCCCCTTTGCATAATCTATAGTCAAATGAAGTTGGCCACCTTGCTTTGTGCAAAGCACTCTGTGTCCCAGCTCTATGCATTTTCACTACCTGCCCACCATACCTGGCGTGACCATCTTCCTCATCTCCTGGCTTCTTTCAAGTCTCAGCTAAAATCCTACCTTTCATAAGAACCCTTCCCTGGTCTCTGTTAATACTTATGTGTTTTCTCCAAGATCACTTCCATTTTGTTCTGTCGATATCTTGTTCCTATACAGTTACGTGTCTCTTCCATTAGATTTTGAGCAGCTGGAAGGCAAGGACCTTTATTGCCTTTCTTTGTATTTCTAGCATGTAGTATAATGTTTGGTACTTGGTAAACATAGCACTTAATACTTATTGACTTAAACTGGCAGACATGATATAGTTGTGTTACATAGCCCATGTTTTATACACAGTCTAGAGAAAGAATAGAATGGTATCATTCAGGATGCCAAACAAGTAGTTAGAAAGTAAAGAGTACCAATGGACGATAATATTTTCAAGCCCTTTGAGATTTCACTCACCTTGGTCCGTCATTGCCTTGGTATCCACTCCTTCCCTTGACGACTCTTGTCACTCCAGCACCCATCTCACCACCCAGAGGAACCCCTGGCAAACAAGGGACATCTTGAAACTCTTACTAGCCTTATTTATTTTTTCCAAAAGAAAATTTTTAAAAATGAAAAGATGGTCAGAAGTTCCATCTCAGCATTAAGGACTCCATGCCAAGGGGTCATTTGGTACCCTTAGAAGTATAGTGAGTTCTACAGAATAAAAGATAACATCAGCCAGGTGGTAGAGAAGATTAACAGAATGGAAATATAAAACGGATTTTTTTTATTGAAGCAAGTTTTATAATTCATATGTGTGTATGTGTGTATGTAGATACATATACATACATACGGGCATCTGGGTGGCAAGGTGGATTTCTAGAGTGCTAGGCCTGGAGTCAGGGAGAGTTATTTTTCTGAGTTCAAATATGACTTCAGACTCTAGGCTAGTCACTTAACCCTATTTGCCTCAATTTCCTCTTTTGTAAAAT
>JAQQSW010011877.1:0-12654 GCA_028646575.1 Pseudocheirus occidentalis | reverse complement strand
GCCAAAGTCATTATAGTGGTCACAAAGTTGATACACATAGTTAACGCAGTGGACACCCACATTCTCAAGCCTTCACTAATAGAACAGGATCCCTCAGTCAGGGATCCCTCTCAGACTCACAACATTTTCTCAGCCTGGTCCTTGGAAGTTCTCAGTAGAAGCTGTAGAAGGAGGATCTCAGGAAAAGGTGCAATCTCCAGGTGGTGACTGAGAAAAAAGATCTGAAGGTCCTCCTGGTTCTCTCCTTATATACAGTGTAGCTCCTCCCTGTTCAGCCCCTTCCTGTTAAGGTGTGAACTACTCCCAAGGAGTTAACTGGAAGAAAGGAGCTAAGCCTTCTTGAGGTGCTAAGTGCCTTTACTAGGCGCCAATAGAAAGGGCCATGGAAGATCTTCTGATTTCATTAACATTTCAATGCTGCAGCCCCTCCCCAGCTTTGGCTCACTGAAAGCTCACCCCAGGACCCCCACTCAAGACCACGATCCAGATCCAGGCCGCTCAACACAAGAGCCCTTGGCCTTGATGGATAGCCTCAGCCCCCCTGCTATCTGCAGGTCGATGGCTCTGAATCAGCCCAGTGGAGGCCACTGCTGCTTGGTTCCTGCTGCTACAGCTGCCTCCCACTGCTTCCTTGCCCTGGGAGCAGTTTGGCCGGACCCGCTCTTCTCGTCCCGAGTTAGCAAAATCCACTGACCTTTCTCTTAGCCTTTTTTGCTTCTGGCCTGATAAATGTGGTAACTGTTTCTCCAGTGCAGCTGATCTGCTCTCCTATAGACGCGGCTCCCCGCCCAATGCCCCAGGGCCTGAGCCGGCCCGGTTTCAGCCGCAGCTCCCAGACTGCTTTGAAGAGCCCCACCTGCTGAGCTGCCTGTAGCAACAGATGTGCTTTCTGTCTTTTGGAGAATTTTGGAGCTTGAAAATCTGTTTAGAGTCCCATTTTATAAGTTTTTTAGCGTGTTTGTGTGGGAGCTGTGGTACTTTGCTGCTTCTACGCCGCCATCTTGGCTCCGTGCCCCTCCACCACATTTTAGTTTTAAAAGTGCTTTAATTTAAGAAGGGGAACAACAAAATTACCTGGTTTGTTTTGGTCCCCTTCCAAAATTAAAAACAAAATTAAACATTTGATTTTAAAACTTTGAATTCCAATTTTTTTCTCTTCTTTCTTCATTATCTGCCCTTATTGTGAAGAAAAGTAATTCAACATAGGTTGTACATGTGTAGTTATGTAAAACATTTCCATACTAGATATATTGTGAACAACTGACTGTATTTCCCTCTATCCTATCCTGCCCCCTACTTGTTCTATTTTCTACTTTGACTCTGTCTCTTTTCAAAAGTGCATGCTTCAAACTATCCCCCCACCCAATCTGCCCTCCCTTCTGTCATCCCCACTCTTATTCCCTCCCTCCCCACTACTTTCCAGTGGGATAAGATACACAATTTAGTGTGTGTGTTATTCTCTCCTTAAGCCAAATTCAATGAGAGTAAAGTTGACCCATTCCCTTTTGCCTGCCAGTTCTTCCCCTCCATCATAACAGCTTTCACTTACCTCTTTTATATGGGATAATTTACCCTATTCTGTCTCTCCCTGTTTCCTTTCATTATATTTCTCTCACCTCTTAATTTTATTTTTTAAATAGCATCCTTTCCATTCAATTGATCCTGTGCTCTCTGTCTATGTATACCTGCACATGTATATACACACATGTATATGTGTGTATGTGTGTATATATGTATATGTATATGTATGCACATATTTATATTCCCTTCGACTATCCTTATACTGAGAAAAGTTTCATAAGTAACAAGTATCATTTTCTATGTAGGAATGTAAATAGTTCAACTTTCATAAGTTCCTTATGATTTATTTTCCATTTAGCTTCTCACACTTCTCTTCTTTTTGTATTTGATTGTCAAATTTTCTATTTGACTCTAGTTTTTCATCAAGAATGCTTGAAAGTCATCCACCTCATTGAATGACCATATTTTCCCCTGAAACATTATACTCAGTTTTGCTGGGTAGGTGATTCTTAGTTTGAATCCTATTTCCTTTGATCTCCAGAATATTATATCCCAAGCCTTTTGATCCCTTAATGTAGAAAGTACTAGGTCCTGCATTATACTGATTGTCTTTCCACAATATTCAAATGGTTTCTTCTTGGAAGCTTGTAATATTTTCTCCTTCATCTGGGAACTTGAGAACCTGGCTATACCATTTCTAGGAGTTTTCTTTTTGGGATCCTTTTCAAGAGGTGATCAATGAACTCTTTCAATTTCTCTTTTGCCCCCTGGTTCTAAAATATTAATGCAACTGTCTTTGAGAATTTTCTGAAGGATGATTTCTGATTTTTAGTTTCTTTTTTTGATCATGGCTTTCAGGTAGTTGACTAATTTTGAAATTGTCTCTCCTGGATCTCTTTTCCAGGTCAGTGTTTTTTTTTCCAATGAGCTATTTCACATTGCCTTGTAATTTTTTTCATTTGTTTGGATCTGTTTAATGATGATTTCTCACAAAGTCATTAGCTACTATTTGCCCCAATTTAATTCTTAAGGAACTATTCTCTTCAGTGAGCTTTTGAAATTCTTCTTCAATTGGGCAAATTCAGCTTTTTAAGGCATTCTTCTAGTCATTGGCCTCTTTTGTCATTTGAGTTAGTCTATTTTTTAAAGTGTTATTTTCTTTAGTCAGGTTGTTGACTCTTTTTTTCATGGTTTTCTTGCATCATTCTCATTTCTCTTCCCAAGTTTTCCTCCACTTCTCTTACTTGATTTTCAAAATCCTTCTTAATCTCTTCCATGGCCTTTAATCAATTCATATTTTTTGAAGTTTTTGGTGTAGGAGTTCTGACTGTGTTTTCTTCCTCCTGTTCCATGTTTTGATACTTTTAATCCCCCCAAAAGGAATCTAAGCTTTGATTGCTGTGTTTGCTTTGCTTCCTTTGCTTGTTCCTGTTGCTACTCAATTATTTGACTTTTGAACTTTCTGACACAGTATAACTCTGCTTCCAGAGAGGAGAGCTTTGTCCAAAATTGTTGGGATTTTTGCAGCTGCCAGAGCTGTTAGTTGGGCACCCTTTCTGCTGCCCCCTCAAGCTCTGGCACCTGATCACACACCCCAGTAACCCCACCCAAGATGTATCCAATCAGGTTACAGTAAGAGAGATTATGCTCTGAATGGTCACTTGGTCCCCCTATGATCTGTAGGTCCGGAGCTGTGAAGCAGCGATGTGGAGGTGGTGGCGTGGATGCTGCACCTATGTTGTTTTTTTGCTTTGGGGGCATAGGCCTGACTGCCCTCCTCTGTCCCTCTTCCCAACTTCCAACAGAGTTCGACACTGACCTTTTTCTTTGTCTTTGGCATTTATGGAATGATAATTCTGGAAACTGCCACAGCTGCTAGAGATCCACTCTCCTGAAGTCCACTTCAACCACTGCTGGTTGGGGCCACCGTGGCGATAAAACTGCAAGCTCAAGTGGGGCTGGGCTAGACTCCCAGCACGCTGTGATTGACCTGTCCTGTAGGCCTGCTGGGCTGCCTTCAGTGGGAGATTTGTTTCTCTCTGTCACTCTGTGGGTTCTATAGTTCTAAGGTTTGTTTAGAGTCATATTTTATAGGTATTGGAGGTGGTTATAGGGGGTTTTAGGGTTATAGGCTCACTGAGTTTTCCTGCTTCTATACTGCCATCTTGGCTCTGCCCCAGGATTTTCTGGACTTCATTTGTAAAATATGTGTTTTGATGTTCTCTATTTTCAGCATTTCTTTCATTTCCCACTAATTCCCTGCCCCCACCACACACACATACTCCAAATAGAAAGTTTTTCTTACAAAAAAATAGAGTACTTTACATAGTCACCAAAGAAAAGTATATTTCTCAAAATGTTATTCATCAGAGGTTAATGGGGACAATACATAGTGTTATCAGTAATTGGAGAAGAGGGAAGTTGAGACATGGGATGGGGAGCATGGCTAGAGTAAAATTATAGAAGAGTAGCAGATTCATGCAGCATCTCTTAGGATTGCACATAGGAGGGAACCCTAAGCCAGGATCAGGCAAGACTACCAGTAGTCATGAAAAATCAGTCCCTGAAGATGTCCTGAATCAAGATTAATCATTTCTACACTATGGATTCCTAGGTGTTGTTCCTGAAGTGAGCAGAGTAAGATGCTAAGGGTTATCCAGAGGCATATGGAAGTGAGCCAACAAAGTCGTGGTAGTAGCTCATGTCATCTACACTAAAGGAGTTCCAACACATCTATGTAATAGATGGGTTTATTGCATAAGTTTCTTCTCTCCTTGCCAGCATTCCAGAGGCTGCTTTTCATTGAAGTCTTATCTGTTATATATTAATAAATGAATTTGTAACTTTAATATCATAGATCAATATTTGTGTAAGCCCCTTTGGCAGTCTAGTAAAGTCTATAGAGATTTTCTTTGAAAGATGATTTTAAATGTATAACATAAATATAAAACATCACAAAGCGAACAAATTATAATGAAATATTAAATTGAAAAAACCTGTAGGATTCAGGTTGAGACCCCTGCTCTAGATACAACTTAAACAAATATCTTTCCAGATTCATATATAAACTCTAAGCAATATTTACAATATTTGTTTGTGCCAAGTGTTTCAATGCTTAGGTTCATATTTTTTAAAAGAGTGTTTATACCTCTCTTGAGATCTTACTCATGACTAGTACCATCTATACACAACAGACATTTAATAGTATTTTTGAATATATGAATAAAAGATGTATTATATTTCCCTATTAGAATGAAAAATCTTTGTCAGTAGAATTCTTTGCATTCTTTTTACTCATATCCTATTACCTAGCACAGTACATCAAATATGTTAGGCACCTGATGAAAATTTGTTGATTGATACTACTTGATTGCTGTTTGAATACAAGTCATGCTACTTGAGTCATGTGGCCACAATCAAAGCAATGTGACCTAGACATTAGGAAAGTCTTGACCATGTATTTGCAAGTGATAATTTGCTAATGATTGTAAATGTTAAATATAAAATTAAAAGGGGAAAGCAAGAAGGAGAAAGCCATTCCAGGAAGGAAAGGAAAGTAAGAGTAGCAGTGGAAATCAATGACGAATAGTCACTATTAGACCAATTATTTTAGGGTCCATGGGACCAATTGACCAACTTCAGGCCAATGAACCAGATTTTCTTTATGTGTTAAAAATAATTCCTGCTAATCAATCTCCCACAAGAAAAGACTGTATGTGAAAATAACCACTCTAATTCATAAATTTTTTTTCCCCCATAAATTCACTTGGGACTCAAATTGATATGGAAAGGCCGTCTTCATAATTAATCCCTAAAGTGTCTTTGTTCCCTTGTGGAACTGTTCCTTTATTGTTGTTATTGTTTTTTAATGTTGTATGCTGGAGACCCAAATTTGTCATACATCAGAAGTTTCGAGATGCTTCAGGAACAAGTGAAACTCCACAGAAAACTCCATGGGGCCTGGGCCATATGAAAATAGGGCACCAATTTCTCTTCCATCGGTAAGTCATCCCCTGCATGGTTTGGGTTCTTTTTTTTTCCTTAGCAGATCAATGTAAACAATATCCAAGCAACCTTCATAACACTACCTAAGTTGCCTTTATATTGTGCAGATAGCCATCAGTTACTCTAAGAACTAATATGTTGTTTCTATCTCTGTAGAGCTTGCATGCAAGAGTAGTACTCAAATCTTTTCATAGGAATGAAATTATGAGCCTGAGATTGAGAAGACAGCTGTTGAATTTTTATTGGTTTTATGTTGAGGTATTTTTCTAAAACTATACAGAAGTTCCTTCATCCATACTAAGATCTGGTTTAAAATATTAGGACTCTGTCTAGGGTCCTTGGAGATTAAATAACTCATCAGAGGTCACAGGGTAATATACATCAGAGGCAATATTTTAACCCAGGATTTCTTGATTTTTCAATCCCATTTTCTATCTTCTGTGTTATGGTGTGTGTGTGTGTGTGTGAGTGTGTGTGTGTGTGTTTTGTTTGTTTGATTTTTAGATTAGAGTAGCATTAGGAAGGGGAATAAGGAATTAAGGCAACTCTTGTCTAACTGAATTAACAATGGAGTACTATAGCCAAAGAAATCAATAATTTCTATTGGGTTGGGGGAGACTATGTTTGGAAAGAACTTTGACTCTTAAATTACATTTTGCCTAAGCCGTTGTTACCACAGCAATCTTCTCTTGAGTAAATACCCCCCTCACACTTGGTTAAGCAGGACTGAGTAGGTGAACTGTTAGGATAGAGGTCAGTCTATCAGTATGTCTGATTTCCATGCTTACTTCCCAGGCAGCAAAGTTAAATCTCAGTCTAAATAAATATCTCAAATCTATTACTAGAGAACTGATGACACATTTGGAAAGAACAAACAATAAAGATGAGGCATTAATCATTCACCAATAAAAGAGGATTTCTTTTGTTTCTTTGTTTTGAAAACCATTTGAGTATTCAATAACAATATGAGTTGCAAGAATATTTAGTCTAATATATTCCTTTCCAGGACTCAGGAGTCTAATTCATGAGAATGCATTTTTATTAGAAGGTGTGTGTGTGTGTGTGTGTGTGTGTGTGTGTGTGTGTGTGTGTGTTAGATACTGAAGAGGATTCTGGAGAGTGGAATATTGGGAGCCTGTCTCTAATGTTCTGAGGACCAAAGGAAAATTTTGTTTAAATGCTTGAGTGATCCAGATATATCTGCTCAGAGCAATGGATAGTAACATATGCTAGTTTAAGGTAAGGTATTATAACTGTTCTCTTGTTCTATACCAAACCATTACTTGTTTGGTAAACATTAACTTCGCTGTAACTGAGTTCAGATTATCTCTGTCTAGAGCAGACAGAATTGTTGAGAAGGTAAAAAAGAATATATATATATATATATATATTCCATAGAAATTTTATCTAGAAATTTTAAGACAGGGTATCTCTGTCTTGTTTTGCTCAATACCATGTCCAAATACAGCAAGTGTGGGAAACATTGGCATGGTATGGAAAGTCCCCCTTTTTAATTTTATATCTCCACATAACTCTCATCCAATGTAAGGAAGAGTGTATCTTATGACCACTTAGTTAGCAGAGATGACCCCTGCTTCACCCAACCCATCATTTCAGGCTTACCTGGAGGGTCAAGATCAAGGTCTATCAATCCATAAAATTTTGCATTTTGCTTTGCCTCTTCTGTGTGTCTGGGTACCAAGTCCTTTACAGGTAAGGCCCTAGGGATCAAAGGGCAACTCAGACAATTTAGGTCATCAGGAAGATCTGAGATCCACTTCATTAGAAGGAGTTAGGTCCTTTTAATAAAGTGCTATTGGCTCAAAGCTCTGTCTCAGTTTCCTTCATTGTAGTTTGGGTGTTTTGGATCCTACAAATGATAGTCCTTAAAATGTTTAAAGAAAGGTTTTTATTGTCGTTGTTGTCGTTGATTTTGCTCCTGTTGAAATTCAAGCCTTTTCTTCACTGGTTTAACCACTTTCCATTTCTTTTACTAATCTTTATGTATAAAATTTAAATTGTTCTTGACATCAACGTTATTTTCCAAATATAAACTTTTCCCTTAACTATTGTGCTCAAAAATGAACAGAAATCAATATTTGATTATGGAAGAGGAGAATGCTATTGGTTCCCCCTTGATATTAAATACAATGTTTCTAGCAATGCAGTCTGAGATTCCATACAATTTTGGGGATTCTACCTAATTAATATTTGCTACTACACAATCTACCAAGCCTGCAAATGTTTGATTTACCCCAATAAAACAACTATTGTCTTGTAACTATTGTCTTTAAAGCTTCTGAAAATGATGACTGGTTTTCTTAAAAGGGCATTTGTCAGTCAATAACCATTTATTAAATATCTGCCATGTGTCAGACACTGTGCTAAGTACTCGGAAAACAAAGAAGGTGAAAAGCCAGTGCCTATTCTCAAAGAGAACACAGTCTAATGGGGAGACAAGATGTAAACAACTAGGTAAAAACAAACTAAGGAAAGGTGCTAGGTCTAAGTGGAAGGGGACTATTTTCCTGTAGAATTTAAGTGTAGTGTCGAAGAAGTATTTTCTGAGTATTTTCTATGCACTCAAAACTTTTCTAATACTGTGCAATTGGCACCAAGAAAAAATTTGAAAACTTTGAACTACGCAATTGTTTACTTTCTTAACTCTTAAGAAAAATCTAAAGCTTGAAAGAACCTCAGTTAGGAATTATTTTGCCATATGCCTCTTAAAAATAATGGTGTACTCGAGTTCAAGGGATGTTGGACATGGTTATACTGCTAGCATGCAACAGAGTAGAATTTGAAGCCCTCTCCTCAGTCTATGATGCTGAAGTTAATTGTTGTGATAAAATACTGTGATTGAAAGAATACTGATTCTTTCGACAATGTGCTTTGTAACCCAGTCCTTTTGTATCATTAAACATAGCTCAGCATTGATGTAAAATATCTCTCCAAGTCTAAGATAGTTTTTTGTTTGTTTGTTTGTTTTTTCCAAATGGCTAAAGGTAATAACATAATAAATTCCAGGATATCATCATCTACTTGAAATGGAAGTTCTAAGAAACTCATCCTAAGCTCTCTAAACTGTCTTCCCATTTTTTCCTCTCATGACAGAAGAAACCAACAGAATAAATGGTTCCAGGAAATCGCTCCCATGTGGCCACATTCATTCTCATTGGAGTCTCACAGCGTCCAGAACTTCAAGTTCCCCTCTTCTTCATCTTCTTAGTAATCTATGGAGTTACAGTGACTGGAAACATAGGGATCATCACCCTTAGTAGTCTAGATTCTCGACTTCAAACTCCCATGTACTTTTTCCTCAGACACTTGGCTATTATCAATCTTGGCAATTCCACTGTCATTGCTCCCCAGATGCTAGTCAATTTCTTGGTGGAGAAGAAAACCATTTCCTACTATGGGTGTGCAACTCAACTGGGAGGCTTCTTAGTCTTCATTGTTGCTGAGATTTTCATGTTGGCTGCCATGGCCTATGACCGCTACGTGGCTATTTGTAATCCCCTATTATACATGGTTGTAGTATCACGGAAGGTTTGTATCCTACTTGTGGTCCTTACATACATTTATAGTTTAACTACAGCAGTGACTGTAACTTCCTGTGTTTTCTCAATGTCATACTGTTCTGCCAATGTCATCAATCATTTTTACTGTGATAATGTCCCTTTGTTAGCATTATCCTGCTCTGATACCTACATCCCAGAAACAGCAGTCTTTACTTTTTCAGGAACTAATCTCTTCTTTTCCATGATTATTGTAATTGTGTCCTATTTCTACATCGTCTTGGCCATCCTGAGAATACGTTCAGCAGAAGGAAGACGGAAAGCCTTCTCCACATGTGCTTCCCACATGACAGCTGTCACTGTTTTCTATGGGACACTCCTTTTCATGTATTTACAGCCCCAGTCAAACCATTCCTTAGACACTGATAAAATGGCCTCTGTGTTTTACACGTTAGTGATCCCCATGCTGAATCCTATGATCTACAGCTTGAGAAACAAGGATGTGAAGGAGGCTCTGAAGAGAGTCCTCGCCAATCCTCGCCAGACTTTTAAAAACATGTAAATGCGTAAATATTCAAGTAAATAATGAAATTCATAAATTGAGGCAGTTGTCATATAATCAGTAAATAGCCAGAAATATAAGAAAACTAGATAGTAGGTTAAATAATTAAAAATGAATAACCAAAAAGGGTTTCAAATTCAAATAAAGATTGCTATTAAGTACATATTGACTTAGAAAATAACGTGTTAACGTTAGAAATATTTTATGGGATTTTCCTTTATTTTGTTACATATTTCCCAATTAAACATAGCCTTATTCAGTACAGTGGGCTTCCTTTTTGCCTCCTGTTGGTAGCAGTCTGTGAAGAACATAGATGTAGAAAGGTAAATAAGACAGGAGAAAATAAGTTTATGATCAAAAGCAGACAAGGGTCTAGAATCAAGTAAATTACATAGCTTAAATGTGGAAACCAGAAGACAGAGGACCAAAAATGTCATATTAATTCTTGGGACTCCTTTTGCTTCCTATTGAGAGAGTTGTTTATGAGAGTAAGCAACATTGCAAGTGGAGGAATGGGATCTGTGTGTATATTCCTATCCTGGTATAAATGAGAGTAGGGGTTTGGAGTTTCAGAAATCTTTTTAAAATCATATTATTATTTTTTTTAATTTTGTTGAGTGAAATAATGATATTCCAAGATCATTCAAGTACTCATTCAAATGGATTTATAAGCAAATGTTACTTTATCCTATTTTTGTCTGTAAGCATTTATTAAATGTGCCAGGTTCTGTACTCATTGTGGGAGATACAAAGAAAGGTAATACTGTGTTTCCTCTTAAGCTCTCATTTTAATTGGAAATGGAACATTCAAACAAGTATGTACAAAACAGCAATAAACAGGACAAGTTCTATATAATCAATGGAGCAAAAGTGCTAGAATTTGGGAGGCAGTGAGTATTATGATACAATGGAATTAATATGAAACCATCAAGAGCTTGTTGAGAGCAGATACCCTGTCATGTCATACATATTTCCAATAGACTAACTCCAATTCTGCTAATTGAGTGCTTTGTAGTCATTAGCTAAGGGGAAGGCAAGATGGGTAAGGATTCCTTCAAGATTATTCTGATATTCCTGAAGTACGGTTCTGAGTTTGAGATTGTATTGTCATTTTCTTCATTCATCAATTTGAAATGAAATTACATAAAACAGGTAGGTTTAGAGAAAGGCAGTGTGAACCACTACAATATAAACTCTATGCATATGTTGCAAATATTGGTCTTTACAGTTAATTGAATCTATAGATTAGAGTATAGAAAGATAGCTTCTGAAGTGGCCCATTTATTTAGGTAATTAATAAATAATTACCTAATGGTTCTTTGCCAAGGGGAAAGTACTGAGGCATTTGATAGGCTATCTTTCTATGGATATTGGGGTACAGAAACATGCATAACCTCATGATGTAGAGACTCTCTATACATCTGTCATCCTTAGAAGCTTAACAATAACCAATTATCTATCTTCTTCTTCTTTAAATTAATTATTTTTCTAATTTGGAAATCAGTGTATCTAGTTGCTGGAGTATGGCAAAGAATAATTTAATTGGGACTAGGCATGCATGTGCAGAGGATTTGAAACTCCATCTTTCATTCGTTGTCAGATTCATATTTGGGCAGTGTTCTTCTCCCCAAATCCTCACTTTGGAATTCCAATTTTGTGAATAATATTGACTAAGAAAATTATTCCATAAAGGTGCTTATGAATAATAATGGATATTTTCCCAGCATGAGGTTATCATCCAGGTTTTGGTTGATATTACAAAAAATATAAATACTCATTTTTCATTTATTATTCTATGAAATACACTAGGTTTATAATGATAAAAATATATGAGAAATAAATAACAAAAAACCCTAGACGTATATCCTTGAATATAGCAGGCCTTAGTATCAACAACAACAACAAAAACAACAACAACACACACACACAGACACATACACACAACTCCTCCTCCAACCCTACTCTGCATGCTACTCATTTACTTTCCTTGTTCTTATCCCAGGTGTGTTCATTTATTCCTACACTGATTTCTAAAACTGTAACATATCTGCCTTAATTAGTCTGTCAACCAATATTTACCATGTGCTACTATGCTAAAAGTAATGTGTTAAGTGATAGGGAAATAAAGACAAAAAGGAGCCCCCAAGGAGCTTCCACTCTAATGGGAAGACACCATGGAATGAACTATGTATAAAAGGTTTATGCAGGATCAATTGGGAACAGTCTCAGAGGGAAGGCACTAAGATTAAGGAGGACTGGAAAAGGCTTCTTGCAGAATTTTGCACTTTATCTGCGACTTGCAGGCAGCTAGATAATATAGTATCAAGAGATAAGGAAGTAGAGCTTTCTACACATCTGGGACAACCAGAAAAAAATGCGCTGAGTAAGAAGATGGAGTCTTTAAGGAAAAACAGGGTGGACAGTATCATTGCACCAGGGTGTATGAAGGGGGTAAGGTAAGAAGAGGCCAAGTTCCAAAGGACTTGTAGTATTTAATTTTTGTATGTGGCCATAATAAAAAGCCAATGAACTTTGATGACCTGGGGGTGAGTAATTAATTAATTAAGACTCATACTCCAACCTCAATTCATTGAACACTCTTTATTAAATGGGATGAAACTTTCTCCTTACACTTTTGATCATTTATCAATATGCATATCAAGCTGCCTCTAACAGCCTAACCTTCAACGATTATCAAGATTACTGTCTATACAATTCAGAAAAATGTCACAAACCAAACAAAGAAACAAACCCTTATTTACAATATTATGATGCATGAAAAAAGTCAGTCAGAAAATGATCTGATTATTACTGCAATTGCTGACTTCATGTCTGGAAACACGGTTCTACAATTCACCTCTCTCAAGGTGCCAAATGAAGTGTTCTCTCAAGAATTCTCTTTTGTTTCTTCAAACAAGTGTTCTCTTAGGAAATATTTTTTTCTTTGTCTTTTGTCTCTGTTCTTTCATCATTTCTTCAGTCTTCTTCATTGACAGTCTCTTTAAAGTATGACAAAACATCAGTCTCTTAAGATTCTAGTGTGTCTTT